>JANBPO010004727.1:0-37234 GCA_024336825.1 Amorphophallus titanum | reverse complement strand
GCATATTTGCAACGAGTACGATAGTAGATTAGGTTGAGGGAGAGGACCGATAATCGGGAGGTCCGACTCTTTCTCCTTTACTTCTTTGGCCGACTACTATTCATGACTTCTTCTAATAACGTGAACCAAAAGTACCCCTTATTGATACGTGACCTCGAGTAGGGGCCCCAACTTGCATGGGGGAGAGCGATGCTTGTGCACCTCTTTGCCCGCATGAACCCTTTTAGACTAGGTTTAGGGAACCTAGGTGGCTTCACTCCTTTCCTACAGGTATGAGTCTACCCTAGAATCAAATCTGCTCATATTAATTACCTGTTTGTTGGTGCTTATGATTTCTTTATTCTTTTAGCTCAAATTTAGGGGTATACTCGCTTCCCCTTGGGCTACGGCACCATTCCTCATGAGAGGACTCGAGGTGTCCCACTTATGGCCCGGTGGGAGGTGCTTCAAGACTTCTACCTGGTAGCCACCCGACTTTCAGACCTACGGTCAGCACTGGACAAGTTCCCACACCACTGGGTGAGTGTTTTATTAAAATCAACTCTTGTGTCGCTATTTGTTTGCTATATGAGTTCATTTTAACAGGGCTTTTTAATTTGTGTTTTACAGGTGGTGTGGACATCATATGTGGGCAAGGATGACACCCCCCAGCCTTGGGTGACCGATGGGTGAGCTTGGTTCTGTAGGGACACAGTGTTGTTCTGCGTGAACCTCATGGAGCTGCTATACCTACGGCTAGTCTAGTGAACCGCGGGGTGGCACCAGCCCCCCGTGGCGATCCCAGCACAACACGAGTCAGATCGGTGGTGCCGATAGACTTCGACGAGTGACGAGGAGTAGGTATCGCTCTACCATGTTGAGGTAGAGGCACTATAGGAGTGTCACGCCTTGAGATATATACAACGAAAATAACTCAGGAACATGAGTAGCCGACAAAGTAAGTCTCGAGCTAACAAGACAATCAGAGCGCAACATGCATTCACATAGAACAATGAATGCAACACCATATAATCAAAAACCTTCAACTTTATTACATAATAATCAAAGTTACAACTAGACAATTGACTCATTTGTAACTTGACTCACTAGACTCAAGAAAATAGAAAATTACAACGACATGATCAACTTCACCGCCTATTATTGTGAATGACTCTAAATTGCAATCAATGACTCAAGACACTCTAACTCTCTAGGGTTTCTCTCTTGAACTTCAATCACTCTCAGAACCGTCACTTGAGTAATCCAATTTTGATCCACTAGAGCTTCATGAAAAGATTGAAAAACTAGGGAATCAACGCACTTGCCCAGTAGGTATCTTCGTGTCAATATGGAGACATGCTTTACATGTTTAATATTTTAGCTCTAGAAGGTAAGAGGCGGGGAGCAGCGCCCTTCCGGCCGCCCACCCGCTGGTCACGGCGCCGGACCGGGAATTCTTCTGCCTTTTCCGCCTCCTGGAATGGTCCCCCTACACCGGCACGCCCCTCACCGGCGCCCCGCAATGCCATGTCCGCGCGCTCTACCGGGCGCCCCACCATTATCCCGGCAAGATCCGCGTGGATAGTTTTTACCAGGATGGCTTCCGCCTTCCCCAGACCACCCGCCTCGCCGTGCAACCCGCCCCGCCGGCCGATGCCGCCCTGGCCGCGCAGGAGTTTGAGGAAAAGTGGAAGAACCGTCCGCCCGCACAGCCCTACGAGGCGTTTTACGAAGCCAACCAGGGCGAAACCTGGTTCGAGGACCTGTTCCAGCGCGGCTGCACCGTCATCCCCACCTTCGAGGCCTTCAATGGCTTCTTCAAGGTGACGGAGGATTTCGGCCTTGCCGATGTCTGGCCCGGCCGCGCGGTGGAAGGCCTGCACCGGGTGGTCCGCACCCGCCCGGACGAAAGCCCCCCCGGCACCATTCTCGAGGTGGCAAGCCCCGGCTATCTCACCTCCACCCAGTGCATCCCCGCGCAGGTGGTGGTGAGCGATGGCTCCGGCTATGCCTCGGCGTTCGATGCCAACCTGCCGTTCCTCCCCAACCTCGGCCTGCCCCACCCGCGTACCGCCGCCCTCTGGGGCAGCACCTGGCTCCCTACCCACCCCAGCCACTTCGAGGCCCCGGCCCTGTGGGAGTGGGATGGCAGCGGCCACTTCGTCCAGTCCGAAGGCCCGCTGTGGGACCCCCTCCACTACGTCTACGCCAGCACCCCCAAGATCCTCAAGGCGTTCCGTAACCCGTTCCCGGAAAATCCCGCCCGCGCCCCCGTGCCGGAGGAGATGCGACCGCGCTTCCACCCGCTCATCGCGCCCACCTGGTACGATACGGTGGATGATGTCACCTTCCAGCAGCGCCAGACCAGCCCGGTCGCCACCCCGTGGCAGCATTCCCGGCTGGATGCCGTGCCGCTGGGCACGCCCACCGCGGGTATCGGCTACCATCCCCTGCCCGCCATGTACGAGTACGAACTCGACCTGTTTGCCTTCCCCGGGGTCGGGCCCGAAGTAGGCCCATCTACCCCCTCCCAGGCCCAATCTGCACGCCTCTTACCCCCCATCCGCCCCCTCCTGGAGGCCGAAAAAGCCCGGAAAATGCTGGTCCTTCTGGGGGAGAACCCGCGCCAGGAGGTGCTCGAAAGCCACTGGTGGAAGATCGAGGGCCACACCTTCCCGGACCTCCTCCGCTACCAGTCGCCGCAGGGCTCCGAACCGCCGGCGGACGCCATCATTCCCTGCTACGTGGCACATATCGAAACCAGCCCGCTGACTCATTTAGTCTTCATACTATTTGAGGGAAACAATGTTATTAATAAAGCTTGGGTTATTTCTATATTGCGCGCTCTATCTGTATGTGTGAATGCACTACGCTCTGATTGACATGATCGTTATAGACATCGTCACACCACTTTCGAGTATCTTCTGCGCTCGGGGCGTGACAAACTCCTCCCAAGTGAGTTGTGCATTTGGTAGATGGGCCAAGGTGGCCTTCCACCATGTACGAGCATCCTTATTTAGTTGAAATGTAGCTAGCAGGACCTTCTCCTAATCTGTGCATTGCATAACATTAAAGATTCTGTCCATCTCATCTATCTAGTTTTTTGCTTCATCCGAATTGGACGACCGAGAGAACCGTGGAGGGTTCATACTCTGAAAGTTTCGATGTAGATCACCGGCACCAGCTCGCGCGCCTGCCTGTGCCACAGTTTGAAGGGCATGGGTGAGACCCGCAACAGTTTGTTGCATGGTTTCCCAGTTTGCATAGTTGCTAGCCATTTGGAAAGTAGGGTTCCTAGGAAGATAAACAATGTCATTTTCTTTGGAATTCATGAGGGTTTAATCGAGAAGGAAATTCTTTAGAGATCTAGCTTAACCTGGGCTCTATCCAATCTCACATGGGTTCGAAAAATTTTTCCTAGTTCATAGGTGGGGGTCCTTAAACCTTGGACTTAACCTATGACTTGACATTTTCCTAGGACTTACTTATGCCTAGACTCTGATACTATCTTAACATATTGGGGTTAGAATCGATCCCTAAGAGTCCTAGACATATTTCTTCATTGGATAGCATCGATCCATGGCGATTGGGATGGAAAAAATCTAAGTTTTTCACGATTCTAACATTTTCGTTTATGGAAGAAGATAGCAGTCGTCCCTGGACCGCTGCCGGGAAGAAGCGATCATGTGATAGACCGCATCTTGACAGGACGTCAGAAGTTTCAATTTTGGTCAAATTCCTCTTCTATTTATCCCCTACTTATCTCATAAAAATAGAAAATTATCCTAATGACGTTTCTACAGTGGGCTTGGGCCTTAAAAGCCTTAGGATTTGATTTATGGGTCTAGTTTAAGTGGGCCTACTTACGTGGTCATAAATTGGGCTTCTAAATTAATTTAATTAACCCATAATTCATTTAATGACCTATTAAATATTTTTAATTAATTATTGATTATATTTAATTATTAAAAAATCTTAGATAATTCTAAAAATTTCTAGGGCGCTGCAGGTTTGACTTCCTTTCATGGCACCACCCCTAAAGATTTAGTCTGCTATGTTGGGACTTTTAGTATTTATTTTTTGAACCTCTTCTATTTAAGGCATGCACATGACCAACCTCATAACGTCTCGCAGGGATACTGTACTATATTCATCAGGCAATTGTGAAGATTATATAGACTTGCTGAGACATCAAAACACACGTGCATAGACTCAATACACATATGCACGGACTCAGTTTGATCTTATAGCAATTATGTGCACGGACATAATCAATCATACGAGCAGACATCCACAGACCGTGTTGAGATACAGAGCAGGAATGCACCGACTTATTTCATGTATGAACACACATTGCCATGACTTGGTCGTGTGCAGCCACATAGATTGCACCGACTTAGTGAGACAGTAAACAAACAATGCATCGAGTATGAACATGCAAGATAAATAATGCACCGACTCAATGCAGCAGTGAACAGATAATGCATTGAGTATGAACATGCGAGACAAACAATGCACTGACTCAATGCAGTAGTAGACAGATAATGCATCAAGTATGAATATGCGAGGGAAACAATGATTGCAATAGAAGTTGCACAGACTTAATACCAAGAACGAAAGACATGCACAGACTCATCTTCATGCAGCACCGACTAGAAGTGTGCAAAGACTAGGAATGCACTGATATTGAAAACTCCTTATACTTAGGTATGCACCGAGTCACTATGCCTTAGCACAGAGTACATTGACTTTGTGACACTTAGACTCATACATGCACAGACTCAGCTCTACACCGGGACTTCAATGTACCAACCTAATATGCTAAGGATGCAGCATATGCACGGACTCTTCTGAACAATGCAAACTAAGTATGCATAGAGCAGAATGAACATCCTGGCTATAAGTAGAATGGAATGTGAGACTACAGAAGAAACTTTTATGCATTTTGAATTCAGCATGACTCATAGATTGTCAGCATCAAAACCAGGGTCCAACAGAGGTCGCAGCTATGGAAGGCGGAAACAAAAAAAGAGAGAAAGTATTATACCATGAGGACCGGTGTACAATCTCAGCATCAGCGGCCAGTAAGTCAGGGATGATTCTTTGTCTCGGCACGCTGCCTCTCGGACCAGCCAACAGACATCCCTGATCTTCATACATCGGTCTGCAAGGATAGCCAGGTCTGCATGATTTTTCGAGGCAAGGTGACAGTAGAGACTGAAGTGGTCCATGCCCCACCCGTCTGCATAATAATAGGAGATCTGCAGACGCTTGTCCAGCACGACAGCCATTGGGTCTTCCGCCTTCAACCCATGTGTTCGAAGAAGGACATACAGCCATGTGGTGTCCTTATAATTCTTGGACTTTCGCTCTTCCCCTCTCACAAATGTACGGTAGGGGCATATCGGATCCATCTCTGGATGCCAGCTTCTAGCATGGGGTGCCCTCTTCCTCTATTGAGAGAGGATAGTTGATGAGATCCAGTCGGTCTCCCCCAATGCAGCATAAGTCCTTCAAGGCCTTCTTAAAGTCATCTTTCGTGACCGGAGGCAGCTTGACTTGGGGTGACGGCCTGGCCTCCCGAGCCTCCTGACCTGCGGCCATGTATGCGGCCACCTCCTTCTATTTGTTGTGTTTTAGCCAAAGGAAATGCTCTGGGTCGATGTCTAGCACGGGCACCGATTGCTTGCTCAGGAACTTCCTTTTAGTCCCGTCCCAGAAGTCGGTCCTGCATGACTGATAAAAGCCCGTTTGGGCATTCCACCACTTTATATATTCTACAGTCACCTGCGGAACTTGGCCAGGCGCCGACACCCTAAAGGTAGTGCTATCAGCCCGATGGAAGAAGTCCTACCAGGTTCGCGCATGTTCGGCGGTCAAGCTGCCCCGAAGACTCCGCATGGGTAGGCCGAACTGTGCACTGTAAATCGGGATATGCTGGTCATACCTGAAGTTTCACCCGAAGCGGAAGGGATAGTAGGGCTCCAGCAGTAGGGTGTCCCCTTTTCTAAAAACCAACACGCTCGGGCAGATGGACAATGCCCAATCATGAAGTTTTGGCTCCAGTAGTGGGCGGACCACGGTCTGCTGGCTGATCGGGTGAATGTACCTCTCCACCAGGTCATCCCGACATTCTCATTTGTTATTCACTAGAGGACTAGAGTGCACGGCCAGCGTCAAGAAATGAATAGTACCCACTGAGTCGTGGGGAACAGTTGTCAGTCGGCCTCGGATATTGTATAGTTGTAGGGACGTTGAGCTCGGTTCTACACTCGCGAACTCCAGCATGCGCGAAAATAGTCCCCAGGCTTGGAGGGTGCGTGGAGC
The DNA here is from genome assembly GCA_024336825.1 of Amorphophallus titanum. Classification (NCBI taxonomy): domain Eukaryota; kingdom Viridiplantae; phylum Streptophyta; class Magnoliopsida; order Alismatales; family Araceae; genus Amorphophallus; species Amorphophallus titanum. Next base: position 30,928 of record JANBPO010004727.1, on the reverse strand, counting down.
ATACTCAGGGAATAGGGAGCAGACCCACGCGTTGAAAAAGTGTAGTGGGCCGATGTATCGGGCTTGGCGCGGGAACTAATGTGTGCTAACATCCCCGATCGTCTTGTATATCAAGCATAAGGCAGTCGGGCACAGAGACAACTTGATCCCCCATGCCATCTGACAAGCTGGGTAGATCGCATCTGGCCGGATGACGGTCTCATCCCCATATGGCAGTGCAAAAGAACAAAGCCAATATGTCAAATAAGCTGCACAGTGCGTCATCGGGTCGACCCCTACTGGGTTGGCACCGATTTGACGTCCCTTTGAGATAGGAATTTTCACCTCAGCCTTGCTCTTACTACACTTCTTCTGGAGTGTGGCGGTGCCGATGCAAGGAAAATATTTGTACTGCTTCAGCCCCTCGAGGATGTACTTCAGTCATAAGGTCATGCGGACCCTCTTTCGATCCCTGCGAGGAGGTTGCTTTTCACCATGGGATAGCTAGTATAGCTCTTGATATGCCTTCATAAGGTACCGGTAGGAGTAGCCGAGTGAATGGAAGCCATCCCCGTCGGTCTCTTCTTTGATAAGGTCGGAGAGGCACACCTCTTCATAGGGCTCCCCATCAATGGGTAGGCTGCTCAGCTGATGAAGGCTCCATAAGTCCAGTGAGGTCTCACCTTCTGCGGTGTAAAAAGTGTTTAGCTCGGTGTTGAAGACCTCGATCATCCCACAATAGAGGCCTTTAGAGATGGGGTAGCTGTACTGAGAAGCATAGACACTATGGTAGACACCGGCCTGAATGAGCAGCAGAGCATAGTTGAATAGTGCGTACTCTGTAAACTCTACTGCTCCTTCTCGAAAGGTGCGTGCATCTTGGAGCTTGAGTTCTGCAAACCAACCCAGGGCCAGCTCATGCTTGAAGCGGATGGCTAAGTAGTCCAGGAGGAAGGGCTCTTCCCTGTACCCCCACTTCAACGGAGCCAAGAATAGGCCGAAGCGGTGTTGCTCCTTGTGGACCCGCCCAGTAGAGATGTCCCAACGGGCTGGAATGAAGTCAGGATCCTGTACCAACTTCTCCTTTGTGGGCAGCAACGCCTCCAGCCCCAACACGAGCTTCCATTCTCTTGCCTCTCCCACCAAATACATAGGGATGCTCCCTGGGACACTATATAATAGGCTGTCCCGGGACTTTAGAATTGCATGCTCAGCATCCCTCGCGGCTCAGAGGTCCCTCCTGTCCCGGTGAGGAAATGCTTCAAGAAGTGGATGAGATGCTTGTCCTAGGGATAGTCCTTCCGGTAATCTCCGGCTCGATCGAAAGTGAAGCCGCTGTCCGTCCGGGCAACTCGGTTGAATTCCATAGTGCCGGTCTCGGAGTTCGATGACTCAGCTAATGAAGCTACTTCAGCATGCTGTGGTCTAAGTCCTCAATATTGAGCCATGTAACTGCTGGCATAACCGGCTGGGGAGCGGACCCAACACTAGTGGCAGCGGAAGCAGAGGAACCACTTGGGGCAGCCATTTATCTACAAAGGTGCGTGCCGGTGCTGCAAGTCGGTTTCAACATCGTGGAAGACTTCGATGCCAGCACGCGCGGCGCCGCCGGATTCGGCAGCACCGGAAAACAATAAGCCCAAGCCTGACTATCAGGGAAGACATCTCTCATTACCATGATCCAATCGACTTTGCACCGATTGCCGAAGTTTGCTGCACTCCTTTTGTTCACCATCCTCTGTGCCTGCCAGACGCCGCCTCCGGCGCCGCCGGTCGTGGTGCAGCCCAAGCCGCCCGCACCGCCTCCCGTGCCCGACCATTCCGCCGAAATCGCGGCGCGCAATGCCGCCTTCCAGGATCTGGTTTCGATGCAGACCCGGTTATACCGCGTCGCGGCGCCACTGCTGCTGAACAACCTCAACCTGTGCCAACGCCGCGCCTACCTGCTCGGCTTCACAGCCAAGAACAAGTATTCCTACACCAATGAATTCATCGACAGCGCCGCTGCAGTGCTCGGCCTGGGCGATCAGTTGCAGATCATGAGCGTGACGCCGGGCAGCGGCGCCGCCTCGGTCGGCTTGAAGAATGGCGACAAGCTGGTCGCCATCGGTGACGTGCAATTGCCGCAAGGACCGAGCGCCGAAATGCAGGCGCATGGCGTGCTGGTATCGCTGCTGTCCGAGAAGACTTCGATCGGCATGACCATCAATCGCAACGGCCAGGACGTGCAATTGCAAGTGCCGCTGACGCATGCCTGCGCCTTCAGCATGGAAGTGGGCAATACCGACGCCGTCAACGCCTATGCCGACGGCCATCGCGTGCTGCTGACGCGCGGCATGCTCAAGGCTTTCTCATCAGACGATGAACTGGCCATGATCATCGCCGGCGAAATGGCGCGCAATGCCTTGAACCACCCAACCAAGCTGCACAGCACGACGGCCATGTCTGAAACCATAGACAATCTGGTGCGCGTGCACCCGGAACTCGACAAGCTGCCCCAGCTTAAAGCTCCCGGCGAAGAATTCGACATGGCGGCCGACAAGCGCGCCATCTACATGCTGGCGCGCGCCGCTTATCCCTTCGATTCCTACACCGGATTCTGGAGCCGTATCAGCGCCGCCGGCGGGCCTACGGATGCATATTCTGCCGAGCATCCGATGACGCCGAGGCGTAACACGGCGATAGCTCGGGTGATTGCCGAGATCAAGGCGAAGCAGGCTGCACACAAAGCAATTCAGCCGTAAAAACCGCTAGGCAAACCGGAGCTAACATGTCGGAAGATATAGATTATTTAGGCAAATTCTTTGTTCAACACTTCCGCAATACAGCTGAGGAATGCATTAGCGGTCTATGTCAAAACAAGTTTGATTCGCCGGGTCACCGCGACTACCAGAAATTGCTCGATTCTTTCTCCGAAGCTGTATGTTTGCTATCTACTTATGTTTGCTGTCCCACCGTGTGTTTCTTGTCCCACCATGTTTTCCCAGTCCCACCACGCTTGTTTTTTGTTTGTTTATGATTTTCTACCTATGTTTCGATGTTATGTTTTGCTTCAATCTTGTTCATCTTTATGGTTGTCTTATTTGAAAATCTAAAAATAAAAAATATAAAGAATGTCATCTCACCTGCGTAGGTAAGTCAGGTATGGCTCTCTATCCCTTCTCTTTGTTGCATTACTATATGATTATCTCAATGCTGTTATATTATCTCAAGGATTGACTAGTTCTCCATATATTTTGGGATCTGATATTCTCCTTTACCAAAAGCGGTGATGATTTAGGGGTATGCGGTTAATCATTAGATAGACTTTTAGGTTGAGTCCGATGGGGGAAGATGGACTCTGTTTTGCATGCCGTGGTTGCAAGAAGACTCTTAACCCTATTAAATTTTATGTTTTGATGATGTCAATGCAAGATGGTTCATTAGCTAATAAGAATAGTTTTTTATTGTAGGTGCTCTAGATGCTGAAATTGTATCAAAAGAGTGAGGAAGGTCGGAGAAATGATGGAGTACATTCACCTTGAGTCATGGTAGAACTTCCAGAAGTTAAGACATGAGCAATGGAGTGTCGAAGCAAGATCACCACTGTCTCGATGTAGTCACATCCACAGAAGTAATTTTTAGACAGTTGCATCGGCGCAACAAAGGGCTACACCGATGCATCAAGAACAAAATCAACCATCAAGTCACACCACGTCGAAGCGTCAGAGTGGTGCATCGACGCACTAAACCAAGGATCGGATTTTAAATGCAACTATGTCAAAGCACCAAGTAGCTGTATCGACGCACCAAGTCAGAAGCCAGAGTTAGAAGTTTGTTGTTCGAAGGCTCTGTCTTCGCACTGCCCCAATGCATCTGAGGAGTGCATCGACGCACTCAGCTCGGAACCTACAATTGGAAGACAACAAGGTCAAAGCACCAGAAGGAGGGGTAAGTGTTGTCACCAAGACAGGTCAAAGTAACAAAGCCATTGATCCAATGCATCAGTCGTTAAGAGATGTGTGATTACATTCTGCATCAACCTGAAGGCTTATGCCTCGATGTATCTTATTCAATTTTCAACGCACTTAAGGGAGCAACATACTCTGATAGTTCATGTGTGATTAATGGTTTCTTAAGGATTAATTATGATCACTTGAGTGTCAATGGAGGGCAATTAAGGAAGATCTGCACCGTCGATCTGAAAATCATCCTGAGCTCGTGATGAACCCAGGCGAATCACGTTCTGATATTCATGAAAGCTTTTGGCATGAACATTTCGTCACACGTTGCTGATTTTTGGTAATTTCACATAGAATAATGCTCTATAAATGGACTAGTCTAAATTTTCACTTCTGCTATGAATAGTTCAGAAATTGTTTTGAGGTCATACCACTCCGGTGGAAATGACTGGACCGATCACATTCATTTTTCACTTTTTTGTAAGCCTAATTTCTTAAGCAATGAATGCCTCTCCGTCAGAAACTCCTTTCATCAGACTAGGTATCCTTGTTTCAAGGCCTCCGTAAGACCGCGCGAGCCTGGGATTCCCACTAGGACGCCGGGCAGGTTGTACCCTCAAAGTCTGTACCGGTCGACTCGTGATTTCATGTGGGGCGGACCAAGTTTGTATGGCCTATCTGTCCAGGCCTGAATGCAGTCATGCCCTGGGCCGCAAGCCAACCCTTGCGGTCATCACCTTGACCGTTTGTTCTATCTTTGGGCTTGTTAGTCAATTCAGTCCAATAAGATTTCAGGTCGAGTTTGCCCGATTTACAGTTGACTAAGACCTCTCACTAGACCCTAGGATCGAGGACCATACCTTGGATTGGTCCAGACATGCCCCTGGTCGAGTTGGGACCTATTTCAAGTCGACTTTTAATTCTTTTATGGTCTAGCTTATTAGCGGTCTCCAGAGGACCGTTTCAGCCAGTATGCGGTCCAACGATAGACCGTTAAGCTCTCTGGCTTGACCTGCTGGGATAAGCGTGGGCCTGCTAGTAGCGGCCCTATATCTGATCGCCTGTTTCCCCTTGCGGTTCCTATTTGACCACAAGCAGTCCCTGACCTAATTTTCTTCACATTTTTTGTGGTAAAGGGCTACATTTCTGTCCTATCATTTATTGATTTGGGCTATCGAGCCTATTCTGTCTCTTTCATCCAAATTTATTTGGAAGAATCATGACCTTAGAAGTTAGGTTACATGAGCTTAACCTTGGAAACTCGTGGTCGAATTACTTGAATGTCTAGACATTGTTTGGGATCGTGGATCCACTAAATCAGTGCCAAGGCATCATTAAGGGCCCAGTCTGGTCCTGGGAGGAGCGCCTGAAAGTAATAGTACCTCGAGAAGTTTGTAATGACTAGGTGTGGCATTGCACCGAGTACTTGTTAAATGCGTGGTCTGTAACATTCATTAATATTCATTCTTGCTTGGAAAACTCTTGATCAGGACTTGTTACTTGCATGCTTGTCGGCCAATCACTTGAATAGTTACTTAATCCCTACTTGTTATCTCTGTAATTCATTCCTGAGTTATCATGTTCATTTATTTATCGGTTGTGGTCATTTCACTGCACAAGTTTAATTGGTTAATTACTTAAACTATGCCTGATGATAGAGTGTAATTCCTACTGAGCTTTCGCGGGGGGGCGGCGGGGGGGGGGGGGGGGGGGGGGGGGGGGGGGGGTGAACTTAAGCTAACTATGACCACTAACCGAACTACTAATGGACTAGCCCTTTGGGTCTTATTAATTGGCCCAATAGAGATTACAACTCAATAAAAGAAAATTACATCAAGCTAAGAAGAAACAAATATCCTAACCACTGCCAAATCTGTCTCGAGGGGCCGACGTCAAAGCCGGGGCATGGAGGGTGGCTGATGTCCCCATCACAAGGGGAAGAAGAAATCAGCGTCTGGCGACTGGTTCCCTCCACCACCGCCTAATTACATGGCCCCTCAAAGAGTGTCATTTATCTCCAATGTGGAAGGGATGCTCAAGGCAGTTCCATCTAATATTTACCCTGAGCCGGGGGCATCGGAACTCAAAGAATTACTTAGGGGTGTTAGAGTCCCGCCAGAGATCACCAAGCCTATTGCAGATGCAGACTGTCAAATAGTCAAATTACTAAAAACCCTAGAGGTTCCTAATCCTAAAGGCCAACCCACTATGCTCTACGCAACTGAGGAACAGCCAGTAAGAGGGGATGATAACTGTAGATTCCCCGAAGAGATATGTGATCCACTTGTCCCGATTATGGGACTCCCTCATATAACTAGCTACGTGGTCAAGATGGCCAGGAAGCAACAAATCCCCTTCTGCTAGCCTTCCAGTCAGAAGAAGATGTTCAAGGAATTGTGGTATCCACTGATCATGGATAAAGAGCTACTATAGATCACCCAACACCCGGGATTGGGCTTCGCATTAGAAGACTTTTATGAAGCAAATATGATATCCATCTCCGCTTCTACAAGTGAAAACTCCCTAGGGGCAATTTACGATGAGTACCTGGGAGATTACGAATTGGATGAGCCATCCATTAAGTCAAAGAGCTTTTGCCTTCCTCGGCTACAGGCATATGATGGTCAAAAGGCCGCCACCCCTTGCAGATGTTGGGAATCTATTCCCACGGACACCGCCATGACTTTTGGCAGTGACTCCCGAGGCAGGGCCATTGAAGAGACTGCTTCCACCCCCAAGGGTGCTCCACTCACGAGTCAAAACCTAAATGGTCTGGAGTTCACATTGCCGACGTCGGACTTGTCTCCCTAGCAAATTTGTGAGTCAGGTGACCCAGAAGAAGAAGAATTCAAAATTCTATCAGGCGACAAAATAAGGCTAGAAGAAGCCTATGACATCCTCAAAGCTGAAGAAGAGGACGAAGATTTCATCGATTTACAATCAGCTCCTCCTGAAATAGAAGATAGCAGCCAAGCTACTGTTGATAAGCTGGTCAAAGTAAATCTCACTACAAAAGATGATCCCAGGCTAACTTTTCTCATCACTCTTCTACTTCTGGAAGAGAGGGGATAGTATGTAAAACTACTTCAGGAGTTTCGAGATATTCATCATTTATTATTATTAATATCATTTTATTTTTGGTCTTGCAAATGTCCTCGCAAAAATCTGGCAGTGACTCCCCTAGACTCGGAGGATTGCGGGATAAAAGCGGAGGTCCGACCTCGATAACAGACTCCCAAATGCCGGGAGACCAAACACGACGACCGGCGGAATGGACTGAGAGTCCCGAGCCCACAATGGGTTTCCGTGTGTCCATGAGATATCTTAATCGGGACACTGTTCGCCATTGAGGCAGTTTAATATTCACTCGGAGAGTGGTCATTTAAGATGGCACGAGAAGCAAAGGTTCGAGATGGCGAGGTTGCAGTTAAACCCGAAATCACCTTGAAGGCGAGGAGAGGATTAAAACGGCACGACGATACGAGTCGTATTGAAGCCGGCGCAGCACGCGTAGCTAGAGAGGTTAAAACGGCATGGCAATCGTAGGAAAAGGGTTAAAATGGCGCCATGAAGCGTGGGTATAGGCTGAAACGGCACCACAACCGTAGGTATAGGGGGGCCTTGAAACGACGCCCCCTTTTGAGGGCGCACCGGTTCGAGGTGCGCCATTTCAAGGGCGCGCCAGAGAACCATGGCGCCGATTCAACTCCGTTTCACGAAAATTGAGTTTCGATTGATTTATTTCCAGGTTTATTCAAGTGGTTTAGAAACTTTTAAGTGTTTATTGAATTAATTGTCCATCGGGTCGGTCCCAGATAGTTCGGAAGTCAAGTCACAGGCTCGTGCGAGGTTTATACTCCAGCGCGGCGGTTGTTCCGAGTCGAACAAGTTTATTGAGTTAAGATTGTTAAGTGATTTATTAACTTTATTTGAGCCAAGATTTTGGCAGCATCTCCCCATCCCGGAGGATGTGTCGGGGAGAAGCGGGGAATACTCACGTGGCGGAGTAACCCCTAAAAAAGGGCCAGGTGGCACAACGGCGGCCGGTAAAACCCGAACAGATAGGGAAAATCCCGAGGCCTAGCCTACTAGGGGCACCAAATCCATGGGTGAGAGTGGGCAGATGAGATGACTCATCATGGGAGCGAAAACCCCTAGGGCTAGCCTACGAGGGGCACGCGACCCGAGTCGACTCAACGCCCGAGTCGGGATGATCGGTAAAGAGAAGGTAACCCCGAGGGCTAGCCTACGAGGGGCACACGACCCATGGTCACCACGATATCTTCCCAGATAATGGAAGTAATGTCGGGCTAAGAGCCCCTTCTAATATTCACCCTCCGGCGATCTGCAGGGATACATGTCATTGCAAGACATGTCCCCTGAGACCTCATAGTGATATAAAACCATGATGGAGAATGTTCCCCTCCCCAGGCAATAAATTCTTCGAGAAAATAAGCCATCAAATGCGATCATACACTAAAGAATATGAAATAAATCAATCTAATAAAAGTTGAGGATTAAGAGAGAGAAAGATAGAGAGATATGAGAGAGAACAAATTCTAGAGAGAGAAAATAAAATCAACACGAATGTTATTAATTAAAAGATAAAACTTACAATATGAAAGCGTCACAAATAAAATTACAACTCAAGGAGAATAAATGACAAATAGCACTAAAGGAAGAGTTAGAGAAGAGGATGTCGTAGCCGTGGTGTGAGAGTGATGACACCGTCCTCCTCGAACCTTTGATTCACAAGCCGTCGAGAACAACTACGTGCACTCATACTAACTATAAAGGAAGTAGCTCTCACTAATTAAAGAAAGAACTAAAACTAACTACCCTCAAAAAAGAACTCCAAAGGAACTCTAAAAGAACTCTCCTCAGAGCTCCCCAAGCCAACCATCTCGAGCCCCTTTTATGGGCAAACCCAAGCCCTCATTGTCTCCTTTCTCGGTGTCATTCGCGCGCATCCACCTTCTGTGTGGGATCTCCTGTATTAATCACATGCATGGGATCCCACAAGAGCCTCTCGTATTCAATGCCTGCATGGGAGAAACCTCAGGCGTTGTGGAAGACCAGCCTCCCTCTGCAATCAACACCGCGAAGTCACGCCCTTGTTGCTCGCGTTCCCACACGCCCGCTTTGCGTGCGACGTCCGCCCATGCAGCTCGCCAACGCATTGCTAACCAGCTCTCTTCTCTTTTTCCTTCTCCACGCGGCCCACGCGGCTACTCTTTCCTGCCTCCCGTCATAGCCCACATGCGAGCCTCACGTGAAAAAAAAAAAACAAAGTGGATGTGCCATGGAAAGGAGCTTCCCGTGGAAACCAAATAAACAGACTCCTCCCTGGTCAAACATGTCCCACCGCCTATGAGCCATAAGCCCACATGAGAGCCTCCAGCAGCCACCTTCGCAAGCCCGCTAATCTCTCAACCAGCAGTGTTCAACGTGGGCATCGTCTAGTGCCACATTCATCCCGCCTTTAATGCAAGCCCGTGGCCTTCCTTCAAATGGCACTTAAACACAGTGAGGACATGCCATGTAAACGCGTTGCGCCTTCCCTTGAATGCAGTTTCCACAAAAGACAAGCAGGTCTCTTTCCTTCACATGCAGACGCCATCACAGGGATGGAAACTCACTGCAAGGTTCCGTAACTTGTACGAGAGAAAAATCCACACGGATCGTAAAACTCAACTCAGGACCTACAAAAGTGATCCAAAACTCTCCAATAAGGATCCGAAAGACCTAATAAGAATCCAATAAGGATCCAGGACATTATATCCTCCCCTCCTTCAAGAAATTTTATCCTCGAAATTTAAAGACCAAGCAAAGGAGAAGCAGGGAAGAACAACCCGTCTCGATTTCGAGCGTGAACGGTTCCTGTGGCGGCGAAGCGATGGTCAGCCGGTCGGGCGTAACGAGATTGGACATAAATTATTATAGAAATATGAGCACTCATCAGTGTGCCAGGCGGCATCCACCTTGGCTGCCCACTGCTAGAGACGACTAGTTGGTTGGTCGTCTCTCTGCTACGGGTCCATTCTAGAAGTCACCTTCCAGAGGGTCATTGCCACACCCTTTTACACCTCTACTAGGCTCAAAAAACTCCCAAAAACATGGAGAAGCCATCTACAACTGTAACACCATCGATTAAACCCGATCTAGGCTACGAATCTGTTCTCACGACCCTTAACATGGAATTTCCCCCAAAAATGCAATAACCCCTCTCACTTGCTTAAACTGCCTCGGATTGGAAGTGAAAGGGAAGGGTTGAGTTTGAGATCCATCCTCCTACCTGATGGAGGCCTCAGACCTGGAAGGGGAACTAATCTAGCCAGCGCATGCTAGCCACACGCCACGAGCATACCCACGGCCTCACCTATGAGTAAAAACCACCTCCTCCGCCTTCACTCGCACACCGCCTAGCCGCCACCGTCGCCGATCATCCACCACCCCGTGCTCACTATCTGTAGTCAAAGAGGAGAGGGAGCATGCCTGCACTCAGAGCGAAAGGGGAAAGTGAGGTGAGAGGGAGGGGAGCGGCCCTATATAACGGGAAGAAAGGGAATCTTTTTGGGTTTCCCTCTAAACCCCAAAGAAACCAAAATGGCATACATGCCCCTTCCACCAATCATTGCCCATTCAAATAAATAGAGGGAAAATCTAGGAAAACTTAATAATTCGATCAGGATTCGAACTAAATCCAAATACAATTTTAATTTACACATTAAATAGATCCGAAGCTTATAAAACAATCAGTCTAAAATCTGGAGGTATTACAATCCTCCCCACCTTACATAAATTTTATCCTCAAAATTTACTCGAATAGGTAGAGAAACTATCACTGCATCTTGTCCTTTCGATCCCAGGTCGCCTCATCACTGGAGTGATGCTGCCAGATGACCTTAACTAGTGGGATAACCTTATTCCTCAGCTACTGCTCACACTAATCATCTATACGAATGGGATACTTAGAAAGAGAAAGATTAGACGTCAGCTCAGGCCACACGGCATCCTCCAAAACATGGGAAGCATCTGTCATGTACTTCCTTAGGATGGAAATATCGAAAATGTAACACCCCCAGATTTTTAGATCCTTTTTCTTGGATTTTAGATGTATTTTTGGCGAATAAACTAATTTTAATTTGCCTGAAATTGAATTTTGGTCAGATTATAGATTTTTTAAAAATTTTATATGAATAAATAGATTTTATAGAAAATGTTTGGATTTATCTATTTGTGTTAACACTAATCCCTCGGGACCCAAGATGACTTGGGTACCCAAAACTTCAAAATGAGGAATTTATTTTGTAGGGGGACCTTGAGGAGGAAGAATTTGTTGATAAATAAAGATCCTCCAAGGCAAGAAAAATGATGAGCTTGTCAGGTAATGAATTTGGTATATTGTTTACTTTTCGATTACTCAACTTTGGTAAGAACTTGAATCTTGATAAAAACTTATTGCCTCTATTTGTATAGTCTTTGTTTCACATCTTGTGAATAACTTCAGCTCTGAATGCTCAACATTGTAAATACATAGTTGTTCATACACACCTTTTCTTTCACTTTGCAAAGAATAACTCAGTTTTGAATGGTTTGGTCTGTGCATAAAGTTCTTCATACTTTTACTCACATTTTGTAAATAATAGTTCAGTTTGCATACATAGGACACATACTTAGTTGCATGATACTCATTGCACATATTTTGCATACTTGTAAATAAAGAAAGTCTTCGATCATTTCTATTTACATGCATATATTTGCATATACTCTCCATACTTGTGTGCTTGAATGTCATGATTATTCGGTATATCAAATGGCGATAGTGGAAGGTTGGATTATGTCCAACTGGAAGCTTTCCTCATGCGTGATGGTGGTCTTCGGACCTACGTTCTCCGCCAAGTACCGATAATCAATTTGCTTGAAATCATTGAAAGATCCCTGGTTGATTACATGTATATATTTTTTACAACCACTTCTTGATATCTTTCTATGACCTTTCACCATGCTAAATGAAATTACATTGATTGAGACATGTTTGTTACATGGCATATATTAAGGGGGAGAGTTTTTATAACTGTGCATACGTTTAGGGAGAGACATTACTGTGATGAGACTAATTCATCCTCTACATTCAATGCAACCACCCACACAAATTGCATCTTTTTGAGATAAATGATTCAACTTAATAAAGATTTTAGTTATTCTACTCAACACTTCAAGAATTGTTGATTCTCTACATGAAAAATCACATATCTCGTGAGGAAAGAGCTGTTTACCCCATTAAAAGGTCGGATAAGTGGAATGTGGATCCGAGTAGTCGAGAATCTCCTCTGAAATAAAGGAGAAAACTCGCATCGAAAGGAGAAATAAATCTACATTAGAATAAGTGTGATTTGCCACCAAGTAGCCGGGAAGTATCCCTGAGACAAAGGATACAACTCGCGCTGAAAAGTGACAAAATCCGTAATTAAGATAAATGGCGAAGCTGAGTAATCGGGAAGTACCCCTGAAATAAAGGGTACAACTCGTGTCAAAAGGTTAGTCACATCATTAGTATTTAAAAACAAGTGGGGTCATACGTGACTACCAATATTCGAGCATTGTGTATGAAAGTGTACGGACGATAAGTTCTTTTAGTGTTCTTTAGAAAATCTGATTATCCATATTGCTTTGAAATTCATTGCTCAATCTTCATGTATACACCTTGACTTTGATTGTGCGAATATTCTTTATGAATCAGTCATCTTTCATGGTTAATGTAGTACTTTATTTATGTAAGCACGAGCCTCTTAGTATTGTTCATGCGCATCATGTTCAAAATCGATTACATTTTTCCTTAAACTTGTCCCTAAAAGACTTGCTTGCTTTTATATCTTATTATCCGTGCTTGAGTGCTTGATTGCCTGATCTTTTTATTCATATCATACTTCATGTCACTCTGATGCATCTTTAGATTATACATGTAAATAACAGATTAAATAATCCCATTGTCAGTCGATTTTTGTTCATGACAATAGGGGGAGAATAATGTGCTCTTTAGCATAACACTTGCATATAGTCCAAGTTAGTCATACCTTCTGTGCATAGTTTGGTCATACCTTTTTGAACATATCTCAAAAATTGAGCCTCTGGACATATTTCAAACATCTTGCATATTGCACTTCAAAATCTTATTTTCTTCCTTAGTGTTCATGGTTCACACACCTTCCCTTCTTGGTAGGTTTATTGCTGGGTTGTCCCCTACTTTTTGATAATGCCAAAGGGGGAGAGAGTTTTGGTGTCCACAATATCTTGTCATCATCAAAAATGGGGAGATTGTTGGGTTCGTTGTATCCCCTCTTTATCTTTGATAATGGTTTTGATGATATTAAGATGTTGTGTGCTTTATGTATGTATAGAAGTGAAAATATTGTGTGTAAGTGTTGTGAAAAATGTATGTTGTTGCTTCATGACTTCATATGTTGCTATCTTACTTTGCAGGTTGCTATACTGGGCTGAGAAGTAATGCCACTTCATGTATATATTTTTGATGGTGTCTCATATATATTGTTCATGAGATTTTGGAGCAAGTATCTGAATACTGTGTTTTTCATGATGGATTTTCTAATGGTCTGTTAGATTGTCTTATGCTATGGTCTGGACAAGAGAAACTGGGTCATGGCTGCTTCATGTCATTTTGGCCAGTTTTACTTGGATACTTTTGTAGTTCATGTGTGACTAGATATCAAGGTGATCAAGGTTTGCTTGAACTATAATTGAAACTAGGTTTTTCCTTGGTTTGGACTGAACTGACTGAATTTGGAAGCTTTGAACTGAACATTCATTTATGAATGACTTGAATGGTAAATTGATGAAACTGGGTTTTCTAGTGTCCTCATGCATTTTGATATTGAGGATTTCATATCACTTGTTCAAGCATTTTGATTGTATGGATTCCATATTTTCATAGGCATAACCCATTCCTAGAACTCATGTTGATCATGATAAAATATTGGTTGATTTGCTCTCATATTATTTAAATGGTTGGGTTATTGTATTTGATCCATGAAGAAAGAAAATTAAATTTTTCAGTGGTTCTCAATTGTGTTTATTGTATCTTCTTCAAAAGGGTTTTGAAATTGTGCCTTGCAGCATTCTCTCATGACCCTTGATGTGTTTCGTTTGAACCACTCCCATATTCAGTTTGGTTTGCATTGCATAGCTTTTGATGGATGTGAGTCAATTTGAAAGGATTGTTGAATGGCTCTTAATGAGCTCGGCATACCATTTACTCTAGTTGTAATGGGTTGTTATGTTTTAATGATGTGTGTGTTCGTGTCTTTAGATGAACTATTGAAAAATTGTTGATAACCAAGGTGCTAGTATTGTGTTCATCTGATCTTGCATGAAAAATAGCCTTGGTGGACTCTTGGAACTCAAATCATGAGTGAATGAGTCATTTTTGGGTCTTGGACTCAAAACTAGCTCCATATGTTAATGCATGATCCAAATATTTTGATTTCGATCTAACCACTTGTTTCATCATATTTTTCAGGACAAGAAATACATGGTTCATCTTCATGGGATTATGGTAACATCTAATCACTTTTATTCCCTTGGATTCATGGAGGTTTGTGGATGAGTTTTGATCATTTCTAGCATGGGTCGACCCAGAGGGTCGATGTCACGCCCCGAGCGTGGAAGATTACTCGGAAGTGACGTGACGATGTCTATAACGATCATGTCAATCAGAGTGTAGTGCATTCAACACATACAGACAGAGCGCGCAATACAGAAATAACCCAAAACTTTATTAATAACCTTGTTTCTCTCAAATAGTATGAAGACTAAATGAGTAGAAATTATAATCTTTTGACTCAAGAAAATAAAAATTACATAATTGACTAAGGACAAATAGAACTATAGACTCTTGATAGATGGATAGCTCGAGATGAATTGAGCTCTGTTGTCAGTGATGATGGTACTTGGTATGTCGAATCTGGCGATGATGTTCTTCATTATGAATTTGTATACTGTTGATGCTTTAATTTTCACATAAGCTTCCGCTTCTACCCACTTGGTGAAGTACTCCGTGACCGTGAGTATGAATGATTTTAGTTTTGTGAGGAGATTTGAGTCACCAAGAGGTCCGATAATATCGAAAGCTCACATGGAGAAAGACCATGGGGAGGACATAGGATGGAGTGAAGAAGCAGGAGAATGAATCTTATCGGCATGCAATTGGCACTTGACACACCTTCGAACATAGATAGAACAGTCCTCTTCTAGAGTGGGCCAATAGAAACTTAGCCTAAGGATTTTCTTAGCTAACATCTGGCTATTGACATGACCCCCACAAACTCCTGAGTGTGCTTCTTCTACGATCCTCCATGATTTATCATCGTCAAGGCACCTGAGAAGAACACCAGTGAGACCTCTTCTATAGAGCACCCCTCCAACCAGAGTGTATCTTAAGGCAACTCTCCTGATTGCTTTCTTTTCTTCGGGGGTGGCCTCTTCAAGAGAAGATTGATCCTAGAAATACTTGGCAATCTCATAGTACCATGGCTTCTCTTCATCAGCCAGTTCTTCTTCCAGATCCATAAGCATAACCTCCTTATTCTCAATGATCTATCCTTCCTTAACCTTCTTAAGCAGCTCCTCCTTAACACCAAGGAATGCAGGATCCTTGACAATAGGAATGAGACTGTTCTGAACTATAATAGAATGGAAGTCCCACTTGGGGAGAAAAATCAAGGAGGAGGCAAGTGAAGCAAGAGCGTCGTCTAAGATATTCTGGCTACGAGGAACATAGACAAAGATCAATTTAGTGAAGAGTTTGGCATAAGCAGAAGCAAGTTCTTGGTAGGGCTTAAGCTTGGGATCGAATGTACGGCATTTGGTGAGCACTTGGTGAAAAATAAGCTGACTATCACCGACGATTCGCAACTAAGTGACGCCAAAATGATGAGCAGCCTCAAGTCCAGCCAGAAGAGCCTCATACTCAGCTATATTATTTGTAACAGGGAAGGCAAGCTGAGAGGTAATTGGAATGGTGATACCCTCAGGTGTTAAAAGAACTATACTGATCCCCCTACCATGAGAATTCAAAGCTCCATCAAAATGTAATGTCCACATTGGATCCAAAGGTTGATTAATGGACATCAATTCCTTATCTAGAAACTCTGAGCAAACGGGGTCAAATCGAGGAAGAGGGTGATGAGCGAGATATTCTACACTGACATAGCCTTTAATCACTTTCTGTTGAATGTAGATGATGTCGAACTGGGAAAGGAAGCTCTGCCATCATGCCAATCGATCAGACTCTAGTCTCCAGCCACTGGGATCATATCAATTAACTAAACTGATCAAGTCACCTGACCACCTTCCACCAAAAGTCTTGATAAAAAGATTTGCATACTATTGGAAAGATGCACAGAGATGTATGAAATCCCGAACGTGCTTCCAAGTGGAAGCCATGCCAAACAAGCCCTAAACCCCTGGTGATTGCAAATTTCCACCTGTGGGATGCAAGCCTCTGTATATATGGACACTGGCCAACCTGAGGTGGAACGTATGCATGTTTAACCTATACCTAGAACGCTTCACCAGCAGATCTAATACCACAGGTACTAGCAACAGCAAACCAGCTTCATATCCCATGAACCCTGAGGAATGTTCAGATGGAAATAGAGGAAGTTATCTTCTGTACTATTTTCAAAAGCATAAGAGAAGAATCCCGACAACATCCCCGCTGCATTCATATGTTAGTCTGTACGAACTGTATGCAACAAGAAAGATATCGACGCTCCGGTCGTACATGCAAGTGGAAATCTTCAAAGCCTCTTTCCTGTGAGTTCGACTAGCTTCCAAGGGTGCAACAGGAGACATGAAATTTTGACGAACTCATCAAGTGGGCACTTCCTCTGCTACCACAGGTGAGGTCAAAAAAACGAAAATCAACAAAACAAGAACAATCAAACATGATGATCAGCCTTTACAGAAACAAACAGTGGCATTCAAAGTTCAGGCAAAGTACAGCAGCCGACAACAATCACACGATACTAAACTAGAAGATTGCTTCCTCCTTGAATATTTCTTCATCGATTTGAACTTCCGTTTCCGCCTGAGAACCGACTGAAGGTTCTTCCTGGCAAACTTCCTCGCCTTCGTGCCAAGCTTTGCCATTTCCGACGGGAATAAGCTCCCACACGGCGTCCGTTGAACACGTCTACGGAGGGGAGGGCGAAGGACGACAAGGAGAAGAGCAACTCCGAATAGCCCAGGAGAGGGAGGGGAAGATACGAGCCTACGACGCCACTCGCCGTTCACATGTTTTAGGTCTCTCCAGGAGTCCAGGGTTTTTGATCCGAGAACGGGTTCGGTAACACGATTGCTGCAGGACGGCCCGAACCGGTTCTGCACCGTGTCGGAAGACGCTAACGGGTTCGGATACGTGTTTGTACGGACTGGGCTGTTCCGTAGCCGTTAGCTTACGGGGAGTTGCTGTTAAGTCCAAGGGCGAGTTTGGAAAAAAACCTATAATTAGAATCACCAACATAGTTTAATTTTTAACAAATGAATAGATATTTTTTAATTTTTGTGGAGAAAAAAATTATGGTGGCGAGAGAACTTAAATACAAAAAAGATACACTTTGCAAATCCTCAAAAACACCCTGAGATCTACTTCTCAATATTCATAATGTGCTAGTCAGTATAAAATTAAACAAAGCAATCAAAAGGATCCCCAGGATCATAACCCCCCACATCGGCACATACCATTGGGAAAGACGAAAACTGAAAGAATAGCAAGGGCAAGATGCAACAGTCTGAGGCACTGATCTTGAAGCAGATAGACCTATCAAACCCCAGTTTAAACAAGGCTTTGCATGTAGTTTCATTCACATTTTGTTCTGCTTCTGTGGCTTCCCTGCTCCACTGCCAGACCTTTCTTCTTGGTTTTCGAGGTGAAAGAAGCCTCGATCCACTCTTGACCTAAGTGGTAGTCAAGCTAAAGATGGACATGTCCAAGAGGATCTCCATCATGGGAGTGACAGGAAGAAATACTGCTTAAACCTGTATGAGGTCCACAGGGATGTATGCTGCCCACAAGCCTCGATCCACTCCAGACCTAAGTGGCAGCCAAGCTAATGGTGTACATGTCCAAGAGGAAGTCCATCATGGGAGTGGCAGGAAGAAATACTGCTTAAACCCCCTGCATGAGGTCCACAGGGATGCTTCCCCAGAATATTCTTGAGGGTGACATGGTCAGAGAGGGACTGGAGTGTGAGTGCAGGCGGCTGAAGAGGAACTAGAGCGTTGAACACAGAGGAAGTGACAAGGGCAGAGCAGCGAAGAACATAGATGCAGTGATGCACAAACACAAAAAAGGAGGGAAAAAGGAGTATCTAACCTGTAGCCTTTCTTGGAGAGTTTAGTTAAGAGTTAAAACCCTAGTTTGGGATAATTAACTATTTACAGCTGGAATGATTTTGTAGCTGCTCCAACACACATGCTAGCCTAGAGAACTTTTCCTATATTTCCTCAGCCTTGATCCAGAAGTGCCAGCCCACAAATAACCTTACCATTCCTCCCTGCCTACATACCTACCAACACACCTACCTACCTACCTATATCTATCTATCTAGTTATCTCCCCCCCTAGAGAATTTTCGTGTCTATTACAACAAACCCTATGCTCATGAATGCAACATGGCTATGCTTTCCACATCAGTGTGCTGCACCTAGACATTGTGCTCCACCTGCTGCCACCCCTGCTGCAGAACAAATGCAGCAAGAGCAAGCATCCCCTTAACATCCACTCACATTGTGCAGTACTTCACAATTTTGGCCCAAACAGGACAGGCCTTGTCTGATCAAGATTGGTGGCTGAGGCTTGAGTGTGGCCAGGCCTTCATCAAATGGTTTAGCCACACAAAGTGTTTCTCTATAATGGATAAAGCTAGCAACCAGCCAGGACGCAACAACTGGTCTGCGCCCCCCCCCCCCCCCCCACCCCAACCCGGCCAACCGCCCAGCACAAAGTGGGGGGGGGGGGGGGGGGGGGGGCCGCCGTAATCGGATTCTCGGGTCATTACATACTTGGTCTAATAAAGCCATTTTTTAGCAACTCCATCACTTGTTCCTTGAGTTCTTTCAACTCAGTAGGGGACATTCTATACGGTACCCTAGAAACAGGACCAGCACCCAGGATGAGGTCAATAGTGAATGCCACTTCCCTTTCCGGGGTAGTCCAGACAAATCCTCAGGAAATACATCGGGAAATTCCCAAACCACGTTCATATCTTCTAGCTTAGACTCCTTAGCTTCTTGCACTGTCACCAGAGCTAGAAAGGCCATGCAACCTTTCCTTATGAGTTTACGAGCGCGAAGGGCTAAGATAAGGGATGACTTGTTCCGACTTCGAGGACTAGTGTTTAGAAGTTCTAGAAGTTCCTTGAAAGATACTAGCCCGTTCCGACAGTCTATGATGACCTTGTGTGTAGAAAGCCAATCGGCTCCTAGTATAACATCGTACCCGTTTAGGTCTAGACTTATGAGGTCAGCGGGTAAGTTTTGCCCTTTGAACAATACATCACTATTTAGATATTGGTGTGTGATTTAGGTCTCTTCTCCAAGAGGAGTGGAGATCACTTAATTTGTTAGCCAAGTAGGTTCCACAAACAATGCAGCAGCAAATTTCTTGGAAATAAAAGAGTGAGTTGCTACGGTATCAAGTAAGACATGAGCAGTCTTAGAACGAACTTTTAATGTACCTTCTTCGATACCTTCGTCACTTGGCTCGGCCGCTTGCAATACTTGTAGACAGCCTTGCTTCTTAACTGGGCGCTTCTCTTCCTTAGTGGTTAGTTCATTCATTAGTGGGCATCAGGAATCCGGTGTTCTAGGCTCCCACAATGGAGACATGCTCCTAGTCTTCTCCAGCACTTCTCAACCCTATGGTTGGCCTTGTCACAATGTTTACACACCTCTTTGGAAGGTGTGGTAATGGAGAAAGACTTGTCATTCTTCTTGAATTTCTTTTCTTTGGAGAATTCCCCTCCATTGCTGAACCGCTTCTTGTTAGATAATGGTTTGAAATTTCTAGGGCTTGTGACATGCTTCTTCTTGTCCCTTCCTCAGATCTTGTCAGACAATTCTATGGCGTCTTCTAATAGTTGAGCACGTCGTACCATCTCCAAGTAGACTTGGACATCTATCGGCGCCAGTTGGGTGATGTATTGCGGTCAAAGTCCATTAAGAAATCTCCTAGCCTTCATTTTCTCGATACACACCAAGTAAGGAGCATACCTTGATAGCCTCAACAATTGGGCCTCGTATTCTACAACCGATGAGGTCCGTTGCTTCAGTGCGGCAAATTCTGCAGCCTTCTTCTCTTGGATGCTGTATAAGACATACTTGTTATTGAAATGCTCCACAAATTCGGCCGATGGTTCTCTGTGTGTTCTGGGATTTGAGTTCCCCTCTACCAAAAATAGTGATGATCTAGGGACACACAGTTAATCGCCGGATAGGCCGTTAGGTTGGACAAATCTGGGGACGATGGACTCCATCTCGCACGCCGTGGTTGCAGAGGACTCTTGACCCTGATTTGCTCAATTTAACAATATTATCCTTGAGTATTTTATATTTTAACTTGTTCTTTGCATTTGATTTAACGATTTCTTTTATTTTAACTATGCACGTATCATACCATTTTTTGAGCATTCATGATTCACAAATTGCCCCAATTATCCTCCAATTGATGGTTAATCATGCTTAAATCTTGAATAAGAAATCTCATTCCATTCTGAGTTTGAAAGTCTACTCTGGGTCAACTACTTGATCTCGGTTGTCGGTTGCACCTTTGCCTGGAATTCTTCTGTCACATTTCAATCCAACTTCAAGCTTTCTTCATGGATCCACTCATTAATTGTGAACCGCACGATGGCGTCGACAGATCTGTCGGGCTCGCGTCCATTCTATTAACTGAGTGAAGCCTACAGTTGCCATGCGCTGGGGTGCCTCTTTTGGTGAGAGGTTGATCATTCCTCTTTTTTATTTTCCCTTGTCCATCATTCCAAGTAAGGGTCATCTGTGCTACCTGGACCTTATGGTTGGCTCGGAGCTTTCTGGATTATTCCTATCGCTTGTCGGAAGAGACGGGTGTCTTCTTACCTTGATGTCCACTTATCAGTCCGCTTCACTGTGCCTCCACTGCATCTCTACTTCGCCAACATTTCATGTCATCTCCGTCTCGCCTCCGTTTTATCCCTGCTTGCTCTCCTATAAAGCGGACATCAAGGAGGGGCATCTGTAGACACCTATTTTTGACCTATGAGTTGAGCCTTTTTCTTATTCTCTTAAGTAAACGCCCCAATTGACCCTCAATTGGTTGACCCTTGGACCCATTTGTGAACCATTTTTACCCATTTCTAGCCCCTGAATTCAACCTTGGTCCCTTGGATTTCAGCCGGAGCCCCCTGGCTCACTCCACATTAACGCAGCGGTGACCTTCACCGTGTTCTTCAGAACGTGCTCATTTCCATGGGCGCGTTCCTACAAAGGTATGTTGATCATTTGACTAGCCCTCTGACCAGTCAATCATTATCGCGGCCTATCGTAGCAACGCTGATGGGAATCGACATCGGATACTAATATTTTATTTTTATATTTGTATCTTTTTAGTTTACTTTTATATCCTTGGGAAAGTAGGTTTGCAATTGTTAGGCTTTATAAACCAATTTGTTATTCCCTAAGGATCTTTGGGTTTTTATATAAAAGTTCAGTAGGTCCAGCAAGAGGCCCCCCACTCCTTCCCCATGACGAAGAGACACAAACACAAGGGATGCACTAAGGAAGACTCGGTAAGGCTAACAGATACCTTCTACATACACTAGGTGAAAAGATAAGCTAACCCATAATTTGACGCTGTGAGTCTCAACCCTCATCAACCATCTCCTGTTCGAGAAAACTCACCCCTAGGTACGGAAGTGTAAGAGGATCAGGAGGCGGATGACGGGAAGGTAGTCCGGACATTTGGTGTGGAACATGGAAAATGGGAAGTCTGGACGTTCCCTCCTGAACGCGTGGCAAAAATCAAATCATACCGCGTCAACATAGGGGGTCAACAGTGGTACGGTAGTCACTAGAGGCTGCGCCACTGTAGGAGAGATGGGCAAAAGAGGGACGACTGACTGCTGCTCTGGAGTGTCTAGCAAATGAGAGGTGGCAGACTGGTCAGGGCCGTCAAGGGAAGCTAGGGTGGGTGATAGCACAGGGTCGTCCAGTGGGGCTGGGATGACTGATAGACCCTAGCCCTCTAGGCGCTTTATGGGATTGCTCTCTAACCCCTCAACCTTAGCGAGGTACTCCTCGGCCAACTCCTGGTCAGCCTCATAACTCACTGGGATAAGCCCTGGTGGGGCATCCTCCGAATGGTTGTCCTCTAGGGTAGAAGCATGTGAAGGACACTGGTCGGAGACATGGCTAATCCCACTACAGGGGGCCACATGGGTGGGCTCTGGGAGTGGTGGCTGACATGAGCTCAGAGGTGGAGCGGGCTACTGGGGGTGGGTGGCTGGCGAACCCGTGGTGGTCACCTGATTGCCGTCGTGGAAGACGAACTCGCCAGGTAGGTGAGGTGGGTGTAAGGTGCAGGTCCTCCTGTCCCAGTCAAAGGTCGCTCTCCTCTCTTCCAACCACGTTTGCCCTAAAATGATGCATGGACCAACAAGTGTGTTGATCTTGCACCATGCTCCATCGTCATATAGAACGTGGCTGAACCTCCATTGAAACTCTACGAAAGCTAAGCCACCGTTAAGAACAATCTCCCCGGTCTTAGAGAGAGACTCAACAATGTCCTGGGAGACATAATTAGATGACTCCCTATTGATGAAGTTGATCTCCGTATGCAACCGATTAGGTAGAATGGTAGTGGACACTATTGGGCACTGGAATGACTCAGTCATCGGCATAGGGGTCGGGTCAACCGGTGCTTGAATGGTAGGGGCAAGACCCAGGTGTCCGGCCATAAAAGTCTGGAATTGGGCCACCAGGGCTGACCATTCTGTTGCATGGTCTCGGGGAGCGGCCATGGGTTGGTGGGTAGTTGGACTTGCAGACAACTGAGTGACACTCTAATGGACTTAAACACAACCCTATACAACAATGCAAAGTTGGAATGCAGACTTGACTACTTTTGCTAAAACTTTGTCAGTTTCACATGTTCCTTTAGATACAGATCTAGATATCACTATACCTTTAGGTTCTGGAATCGAACTCAAAACCCACTACCCTAATAGTGAGGTAACTATAGAAGGCCATTGTTGAGTGTGTGATTTTGATGATTACAAAATGTTGTTATTGTGATTTCATCATGTGGATACTTTTGTGACTTTGTGTGGCTCTCTACATATGTTATGTGGCTCTCTACATATGTGTTTCCACATGGACTGTTATGTCAATAGTTTTTGGTTCTCTTGTGATAGACTGATGCTTATTTGATTGTGTGAGTGATTAATTCAATGTGAGCTTTAATGAAACAATCATTCATGTTTTTGGAAAGGCTTTAAATGTTTAATGAAATTTGTCATTCATGTGTAAATGCTTATCACTCTCTTGAAGCATCTTAATTCCTAAAGTGTACTTAATTTTGTAGTTCAAAAGTTCCAAAAATGTGTGTGATGTCTAGGCCAAGATTGTCTACAAGACATGGAAAATAAGAGAAAAGTCAACAAGAGTCTCAAGTGAAGGTAGTTTAAGCATCAATGGAAACACCAATGGAATATGCTACCTAGATGCAAAATGGTTCAACAAAATATTTTTACACTCCTCAATTCAAGAATAGAAACATTTCTTAGTGTAATGTGTTGATGGAAGGTCATGATGTCATGGAGTTTCTTAAGAAACAATGAAGGTGAAATGTAAGAAGTCTTTAATTGTTCACTCCTATTTTGACTTGATGTTTCTGTGGTTTTGCAGCCCCAAGAATGGTCTCTAAATCCTCTCAAAGTTATGTGAAAATGGTAATATCTAATCACTTTTATTCCATTGATTTGATGGAGGCTTAAGGTTATTTTCAGACCCAAACTAGCAGGGGTAGACCCAATGGGTCGACCCACAGCCTTCCCTGGTCAGACCAGGGCTGCCAGAAGGTCAAATGATGCAGGGGTCGACCCCTGTGTAGTCTGCTCCCAGTTTTGCTTCTGTTTGCCTCTGTTGTCTCAGGGGTCGACCCATTCTTGACGAGACATGCAAATGTCATCTAAACTCATTTGTTTGGCCTTGAAATTTTACCATAATACCCCCAAAAGGTTCCAAGACATATGAGGGTGTCTCAAACATGTTTTAGGAGGGTTTTATGTGTCTTTTAGCCACTCTATCATGTATATATACCACAACTCCGAATTTGATGAAGATAACCCTAATGTGTTTGTCTCTCTTATCTTGTAGGTGAAGAAATGGGAGAAAGGAAGAAGGAGATCTTGTGGAAGGATTTTGATCTACCTAGAGAGATTTCTGGAGCTCGTGGTAGAAGAGAAAGTGGAGCGAAATGAAGAGAGGGTCGAGGAGGCCACCCCAAGGCCTCACTTGTCCATGGCTCTCGCCATTCTCGAGCCACAACAACCAGCATCTTCTATCTGTGAAAGGTGAATTTACACTCTTGTAAGTATGGAGTCAGATTTAGATTTCATTCATGAATATGTTTCATGATAATATGTCATATTTATCTATTTATTTTTGTGTAAATTTATTTTGTATTTATACTTACAATCATGCATAGATATGCATGTTTATTTAGCGCCATGTGGTTGAGTGCTATTGCGATGTGATCGCATTTATTTGCAGCTTATTGATATGAGAATGTGTGTTTCTCTCTCAATAGAAAATTTGCTCGAAGTCGTTCTAATTCCATTCAATAATCTTATGTGAGTGGGAGATGATTGTAGGTTGCCTAGCGTCTACTTTCGATGTCACCGCATAAGAAAGTTGAATGTGATTGGTTCAGATTTTTGGTAGTAAATTTGGACGATGTGTAACAATGATGTCCACTGCTCTCACTAAAGAATGTAGTGATTTAATGTGATGACCACTGACAATTTGTTTGTCAATCTCACTATGGGTGACAACTTAACTAAAATGCGTTACGGCATTTGGCACTGAATAGATCCGGCAAAAATGAGCATGTGTTGCTTGTGCGATATTGAATCGTTATTGACAAATATCGTCTCTTTTTTTTTCCTTTTCTTATTCGACTTGTGTGTCGAATATTGAGGACCTAGATTCTGCCATGTGACATGTGCTAGGGTCGATGCCTATGTGTGAATTGGGCTTGACTGATCTAGCATATCGGAAGCCTTTTAGAAAGGGCTATGAGTTATGGAAATATTTTTGCCAAGTTTTTTCCTTCTCTAATAAAGGAATGATGGTCTTCCTGTGGAAGGAAAATTTTCTTGCCTTAGCAATAGTGCTAAGAGTCTTAATTCTCATCTGTTGGGGTCATAGTCTGATATCCTACCATTTTCAACAGGAGGGAATGTGTTTCCTACCACTTGCCTGATCACCACGTATCTGTCGAAAATAGTAGGAATGATCAGCCTAGTTAGAGCACACCTACTAGGGAGTGCACACTCAGTAGGGAGTGCAAACTCAGTGGGAGTGTATTGGTGAAACCACTCGAAAATTTAAGACTCTGAATGTAGTGGCAAGCATGGGTACATCCTCGTCAATTTTAAAAATTTTGATGACCATGTGCTCATTTATGAGCCTAAGGTATGATGAAAAGCCCAGGTTTGTCTAGGAGTTTTTTGCATCGTTATTGGATTCCATGACATAACATATTGTTGTGTGCCTTGCATGTGATATTTTGATTACAACTAAACTTTATGTTTATGTGAATAGTTTCTTCATGGATTGAACTCACGTCTATGTCTTGAATTGCATAATAGGGTCATGTCACCAAGGCCCCCTCACCTCCGCCTGTTAGCCAGGCAAGAAGCAGCGGCTCGGGTCAGATTCCAGGCTCGCACCGATACGATCCCGTTTTGTTCGCCTTATATCATCAGCAACAACGAGAGATTGAGATGCTGAAGGCACAATTGGCCGAACTAGCTGCACTGGTGGCAGACTTGACCCAGGGTTTCCTCCGCCCATGGGGTGAAGACGCGGCCTGGTCCCGAACCACCAGCCCCGATACCTCCATCCAGTCAGTAGGAAGGGCAAGGAATACGGGAGGCCCTACAGTCAGACAGTCGGCTGGGCAAGGCCTTACACTACAAGAGAAGCTACAGAAGCCCTACTCCTTCCCAAAAGAGAAGACCCGAGGTATCTTTGATTGGGCCTGTCACTATGGCAAGGTCTCTCTCCCGAGGCCCAAGAGGCCTCAGGATGTTCGAAAAAGTGGTGACCCACTGTTCTGCCCTTATCACCAGATACTCAGTCATCCTATTGAAGATTGTTACGTCTTCAAAGACATAGTTCAAGACCTGATTGACAGGGATGAACTAAGGATGGGAGATTACGTGGTGGCCCCACCGCGGCCCCATATGGCAGGCGGCCCCAGGAGAGGAGTCTACACTATATCCATCCAGCACCAGGACCTTGAAGGTGCAGCGGCCTCAGCCCCAATCGAAGCCGTCTATGACGATTACCTGGAGGACTCCGGGGTGGCCCTGTGTCCTCCCGTGTCAGCAGACCCCATAGGCCCGTCAGCTACAGCCCCAGGGCAATGCAAAGTGAATGCCGCTTCGGCATTGGGTCGAGACGAGCAAGAAGAGGCCTCCGGCGTCCTCGAGGTCGAGGACGACGAAGATCAGGACTTTGTTGACTTATTGCCGACCCCACCGAAAATTGAAGATGGCGGTCAGGCTACTGTCGACGATCTGATCGAAATTAATCTTGGCACGGAAGATGACCCCAGGCCGGCTTTCCTGAGTGCCCTCATGCCCCCTCCGGAGAGAGAGGAATATGTAAAATTACTACAAGAGTTCCGCGATTGTTTCGCCTGGAACTACAAAGAAATGCCCGGCCTCAGTCCCGAAGTGACCCAACACATATTGGCCATCGACCCCAAGATGGAGTCTGTGAAGCAACCCCCTCGGCGCATGCGACCAGAATTGACAAAACAGATCTGCAAGGAGGTCGACAAGCTTATAGACGTCGATTTTGTGACAGAGAACCAATACACCACCTGGCTGGCCAACATCATCCCGGTGAAGAAGAAGAATGAGCAAATCAGAATTTACGTGGATTTTCGCGACCTGAATAAAGCATGCCCAAAAGATGACTTCCCTGTGCCAATCACCGAAGTGATGATCGATGCAACGACCGACCACGAGGCCCTTTCTTTCATGGATGGTTCGTCTGGTTATAACCAAATATAGATAGTCGAGCACGACCAGATTCACACGGCCTTCAGGTCACCTAAGGGGATCTTCCACTATAAAAGAATGCCCTTCGGCCTCAAAAATGCCAGCGCCACATACCAGCGGGTGATGACCAAGATATTCGACGATCTGCTCTACAACAGGGTCGAATGCTACATTGATGATTTGGTCGTGAAGATGAAGAAGAGGAGCGACCATTGAGTGATCTCAGGGTCATTTTTCAAAGGCTTCAGTAATATGAGCTGAAGATGAACCCGATGAAGTGCGCCTTTGGCGTCTCCAGCGGAAAGTTCCTGGGCTTTGTCATCCGGCACCGAGGGATCGAGATCGACCCTTCTAAAATAAGAGCCATCTAGGAGCTGTCACCTCTGAAGAACTTGCATGAACTGAGATCCCTACAGGGGCGGCTGGCTTATATCCACAGGTTCATCTCCAACTTGTCGGGCCGCTGTCAACCCTTCCACAGGCTGATGATGAAAGATGCACCGTTCAGTTGGGGTGGCGAATGCCAGCACGCCCTTGATCAGCTGAAGGAATATCTGAAAACCCCACCTGTGCTGGGGGCACCCGTCAAGGATAGACCGCTTATTCTCTACATAGCGGCCACTGAATACTCACTGAGGGCAATGCTCGCCCAAAACAATGATGAGGCAAAGAGCAAGCTCTCTATTACCTTAGCCGAAGACTGGTGGGGGCAGAAGCCAAATACACCCCCATCGAAAAGGTCTGTCTCGCCTTGATCTTCGCAGTCAAGAAGCTAAGGCATTACATACTGTCCCATGAAGTAAGTCTAGTCTCCAAGGCTGACCCCGTCAAGCACATTCTCTCCCAGCCAGTCCCGAAGGGGCGCCTCAGCAAATGGGCTGTGCTACTGATGGAGTTCGACATCACCTACATACCATAGAAAGTCATCAAGGGGCAAGCCGTCGCGGACTTCTTCGCGGCACATCCTGTGCCTGAAGACTCTCCACTGGCAACTGAGCTACCCGAAGATGAAACACTGGAAGTGGACCAGGTTCAGCAGGCCATGTGGCAGTTGTACTTCGACGGGACTTCCAAAACAGAGACAGCTCCCTCCGAACGCGCCAGAGTATAGGCTGGAGCGGGCATCGTCCTCAAATCTCCCTACGGAGAAGTGATGCACACCTCCTGCTGCATCAATAAACCCTGTACAAATAATGAAGCAGAGTATGAAGTCCTGATTATCAGTCTCCAAGTCACTTTGCAAATGGAGATCAAGATGTTGCAAGTGTTCGGCGACTCACTGCTAGTCGTCAGGCAGGTCCAAGGACAGTTTGATGTCCGGAAGCCCGAACTACTCCCTTACCACGCCAAGGCAAAAGGGCTTATGGAGAAGTTCTACCTCCTCGAGATAGGCCATGTCGCCAGGGGAGAGAATGCCCAAGCCGACGCATTGGCGAAATTGGCAAGCTCGCTAGCAATCCCGCTGGACGGGTCGCTCGACATTCGAGTGATCAACCAACACCAGGTGCCTAGCATGATAGAAGAAGAACCAGAGAAAGAAGGAGAACTAGAAGTTGCCACAGCAGAAGTCATCAGCCTACCTGACTAGAGGGCCCCCTATATGCAGTGGTTCAAGCACCAGTAATTATCCCTGCAAAGGGAAGAAAAGATCAGACTGATCAGAACAAAGGACTCTTATGAGCTCCGGAACGGGATCTTATTCCGAATCATGGTTGACGCCAGACAGAAGGTACTCCTCCGATGCTTGTCCATTGAAGAAGCCCAGGGAGTCATGAAGGAGGTGCATGCCGGAGCAGTCGGTGCACATCAGGCGGGACCAAAAATGAAAATCGAAATAAAGAAGCTTGGCTATTATTGGTCGACAATATTTGACGACTGCTGCAACTATGCTATGTCGTGTCAGAGGTGCCAGGAGCACGCCACGATACCCAGGAGGCCACCCGTGCCATTACATCCTACGGTGCCCAGCTGGCCTTTTGCCCAATGGGGAACAGACGTCGTGGGCCCAATTCCCGCCTCGTCCATGGGTTGCAAGTACATGTTGGTAGCAACTGATTATTTCTCCCGCTGGGCAGAAGCCGTCGCCTTAAGCGAGGTCACCGGGGAAATCGTCGCCAGATTTATCCGCCGTAATATCATATTCTGGTTCGGCACCCCCGACCAAATTATCTCGATAATGGCAGCCACTTCCGTAACTAGAAGGTCTACCGGCTAGCAGAAAAATACAAGATTGACTGGAGGACGTCAACTCCTTACAACCCACAGACCAACGGTCTGGCTGTATATCTAGACTTAAAAATGTGTAAAGTTGTATAAATCTGTTCATGAATGTAAACTTTAAATTTAGCATTTTTATTACTGCACTTATTTTAGATTTCTATACACTCATGTGACGCCTATTGGAACCCTTTTGAGCTTCCCAGCTCGTGGGTGGCGACGTGGGATCTGAATGGTATCGGATTTGACTCGGTATCCAGATCTTGGGTCGTTACAGTTGCTATCAAAAAGAGGTTACGACAGTGTATAGGAATATTGAATAAATGTAGAGTTTAACAGTCCAGGGAATCTAATACAGTTAACAGTTGGCTTAGGTTGTTCTATTTTTTACCGTGTTGTATTTTTTGCATGTTTAAGGTCTGTGATGGTGCAAAGGGGGGAGGCACGGTCCTCGGTGCAATAGGCAGTGGGGGGTTCAAGTAGAGCAAGGTATAGCACCACCCCAACCAGTGGCCGTGGCTCCAAGGGCACAGGGACCGGTCAAAATTTTCTTGTGATCATCTCGATTTCTAGCATTGAGGCAAGAGGAATTGCAAGTTGCTCTGTATTGGACCAGATTCAGGGAGCTAAATAGGTATCCACCACCAGTTATGACAGACCAGATGATGTTGACCCAGTAGCTTATTGGGGAACTGAGGCCAGAGATCCGTCGTACACTTGTGACAGCTGGTCTGAGCAACTTGGAGGTTGCTTTTCGAACGGCAGCAACCTTGGAGATGGATTTTTGAGGGCTCAGGAGCAGACTCGGGTGGTGCAGCTTCAGCAAGGCGTCCCACAACAACCCCCCATCTAGCTAGCGGTGTCAGTTGTGCCCCCATCACCTAATCATAGGCAACCTCAGAGGGATAGGCAGAGGCAGAGAATCAGGCAGACAGTGTATTTGTAATGCCAACACCAGAGGCAGCGGGCATAGAGACAGACTTCGATTGAGAGCGTGCTCCAGTCGATGGCTCGGTTACTGTAGCCTGAGTAGCAATGTCAGTGATGTGGTGGTCCCCACCTCAGCCAGGCTTGTCTAGAGATCATTGCAGCCAAGAGCTATTTCACGTGCACCTAGGTGGGGCATGTGGCATGTGAATGCCCATTGAGGAGGTGTTTCAGATCCGGTCAGGCGGGGCACTAGCATAGTGAGTGTCCCTAGCCCTCTCCTTAGCGTGGCTTTACGGAGATGGAGGTCCTCAAGCATGTGATATATGTAACACCTAGCATTTTTTGGATCAGAATCCATGGGTTTTGGAATCGCTTTCGTGGGTTACAGATCGAGTTCTATAATTAAATTAGATTTTTAGCTCTCAGGCCTTCAGATCCCCGTTTAGGGTGAATCATTGTGATTTCGGGCTCCAGGATATTACAGGCGCGTTGTAGGTTTTTCGATGAT
>JANBPO010004722.1:0-20203 GCA_024336825.1 Amorphophallus titanum | reverse complement strand
AGGCGGGAATGGCTTGTTACCCTCGTGGTCGACGATCGTGTAGGCCCCACCCTCGTAAATGTTGTGGATGATGTATGGACCCCACCAGTTAGGTTGTAGCTTTCGCTGGAGCACCCCGCCATGACTTCCTTTTCCTTGATCATGACGAGGTCACCTCGCTTGAAGGCTCGTTATTTGATGAGCTTATCATAGGTGCGTGCCATGCGAGCCTAGTATGCTTGTAGGTGTTTGTAGGCTTTGAGTCGCTTGCCTTCTAGATCGGCAAGCTCTTCTAGCCTTCTCTGGTATTCATCTTCATCTGGGCTGGGTAGGCAAGTGTGAACTGCCACGCGATAAGAGACTAGCTGGATCTCGATGGGGATGACAGCTTCTACCCCGTAAATGAGGGAGAATGGTGAGCACCCGGTAGGAGTTTTGTAGATCTTCTAGGAGGCCCATAGCGCCTCGAAGGCCTTCTCACCTAGTCGTATTTCCGGTGGCTAATAATTTTAGCTAGAAGCTTGCAGAGGGTCTTGTTGAAGGCTTTAGCCAAGCCATTGGCCTAGGGATTATAGACCGAAGAGGTTCTCCAGCCAATATGGAATTTGGCCACTAGTTGATACACGGCTCTATTCTTGAAAGGTGTTCCGTTGTCGGACACTATGCGGCTGGGAGTACCAAATCAGTAGATGATGCTGTGCCAGACAAATCTGGCTACCACTTCGTCGGTGACCTCCCGCAGGGGAAGGGCCTCCGCCTAGCGAGAGAAGTAGTCGGTGGTGGCTAATATGTACTTATGGCCCTTGGAAGATGGCGAGAAAGGCCCCGCATTGTCCATACCCCAGTCAGCGAATGGCCAAGTGGGAGCTGTGGGACGCAACAGATTGGGAGGTCTTCTGGGTACTGGGCCAAAGACTTGGCACTGATGACATATACGGGCCTGCTAGATGCAGTCCGCGTACATGGTTGGCCAGTAGAAGGCTTTGAGCTTGATATAGTGCTTCATTCTATCTCTGGCCTGGTGCGCACCGCACAATCTGGAATGAACTTCATGCATGATGGCTCGAGCCTCAGTTGGGGAGACACATCTCCGGAGAATCGACTTGTCCTTCTCGTGGACAAGCCTGTATAAAGAGTCACAGATCAACTTATATGACGTTGCCCGGCGGAGTAGTTGGACCCTTTGGGCTCGGTCAAGCGGGAGCCACCCTTTCTTGAATTTGACGATGGGCTCACGCCAATCTTCTTCCTCTAAAGGAGTGTTTTGGTTGAGGTCGTGGACCTCGTAAATGGTGAGACCGGATGTAATGCCCTAGATTTTTTTTGAATATTTTTTAGATTATTTTCGTGGGTTCCAGATTGAGTTTAGCAATTTTCGCATATTTTTACAGGTCGGAGAAGTCTGAGGGAAAAGAGAGAGTGAGCAGAGAAAGAGAAAGAGAGTGAGCAAGAGAAAATAGAGAGGAAGAGTGAGCTCGAGTTGAAAAAGTCATTCTCATTGAAGTTCTGTGTATTCTTCAGTTCTTGGATTAGATCCAGAACTATTTTGCTCCTGCGAGAGATATATACTTTTCAGTTTCTTTCTGTGAGTTTTTCTTAGCTTTCTTTGTTGTTACAACAAGCTGTGTTACTCAGCGTTGTAGAGGATCATTCCCTCTAGACAGCAAGCTGTGTTGCTCAGCGGCGAGGATCAGTTCTTCAGATAACAAGCTGTATTGCTCAGTGGTGTAAGCAAGCTGTGTTGCTCAGTGGTGTAAGCAAGCTCTGATGCTCAGTGGTTCAAGCTGTGAGTCAACATAAGCCTCACTCGGATTTGAGTGGGGGATGGACGTAGGTCTGTGGGTAGCAGACCAAACCATCTAAAATCTCTATGCACTGTGGTTTGTCTTGCATACATTTCCATATCTTCCATTATCCATCGAAGGTAGCTTGCATGGTTTATAAATGAAGCTCATCTGTGTGTGATCTATCCGTAATCATTTGCTTCATCATGTCAATCTGATAGAGAGTAGATCACATGATAGTAACTCTATGTGAACTATTTAGTGCGGAGTGAATTGATTGCAGACTATTGGTAGATTGTTAACCATCTACGTTATTGGTTTGATTGCCTTGTGGTGCGCTTGCATTTGTTCTACGCTTTAAAATTACAGGGCTATACGTATCTTCGTTTAGCTCTGGCACACCGCCAAGTGCTTGTTGTTGTGCTTGTGTGATTCACTTTCACATTTGTGTGCTAGGACCGCTTAATCTGCTCTCTATTGTCATGCGGTTCTGATTGCATTTCCATTCGTATGACTTGAGTGTGTCTTTAAACAAGAAGTATATAAAAAGGCGTGGCAAAAAAGATAAGTTAGGCCTATCTGGAATGTCATCTCTTACGTGAGGAGATCCTAGATCGAACCTCCGCCTTGTACTTGGTTATTGGTTGCTCTTCTCATTTGAATGACACATGTTGGAATCTGTATGTATATTAAGTGACTGATACTGGTTTATGTGAAG
Source organism: Amorphophallus titanum (assembly GCA_024336825.1). NCBI lineage: Eukaryota > Viridiplantae > Streptophyta > Magnoliopsida > Alismatales > Araceae > Amorphophallus > Amorphophallus titanum. The sequence goes on along the minus strand of JANBPO010004722.1, from coordinate 17,722 downwards.
AGATCACTTTATAGGAAAGTGTTGCTTTCTCTTTAGATCAGTGAGAGTAGTTTACATTTTTAATTTCACAAAAGTTTTTACTGGGATCCATTCAGCCTCCCTCTGGATCTCAGCCGTGCACGCTCCAATCATAACACTTGGAATCAGAGCGGATCACCTATTCTACCAATTGGTATTGGAGCAAATTTCTGTGATATTAGATCCAATGATCCCCTGACAGCAGCGTCCACGCTGCCACGAACAGCGTTGACGCTTTCAACGCAGTTTCCCATGGAAGGCTATGAATGTTCACCCCTTCAGATGGGTTCCTTCGAAGACCATGCCACGGAGAGGCAGGCCTCGAAGGACCCTGGATGAGTAGAAGATAGAGAGAAAGGGAAGGCAAAGACTAATGAAGTAGAACACCATGCTTGCTAAAGCTTTTCTTTTTATTCATCTGCAAGAGGGAGGGAGACTAGATACAAAAGGGGATCTACCCCAAAGCAAAGGAAAATACATCGAAGGAGAAGAAGCAGATACTCCAGTGGGGGAGTGGGAATAGAGCACAAGCTCTTCCCCCCAGGCTCACCTCTCTTCTCTTACACTTTTCTTCTCTTTTCTTCACTCCGAAGACATAGGTGGGTGGATCCTCTTTTCTCCTCGACTGGCCTCTCTTCTGGTTTTCCAACCAACGAATCGACCAAAATCCAGAATCACCTTCTCTAGTGGAGCATGCCTCCCTTTTATATGAGTGGAGATGGGTTTTGAGTGAGGGGTTAAACTACCTTTCTTTTCCTTCTTCTCTTTCTCCCTACTCGAAGACACTGAGTGTCCTGTAGATAGGGGGAGTGGTAGAGTCGGGGAGGTGCTGGCCTGGGATTGGTCGATGGCAACGGGCGAACATCAACGCTTCGCTGCAGAGCTTGAAGTCTTCCATTCTTGGGGGCTTGAGGTGCGCAGGTGGTTGCCCGTCGGACAAATGTAGGGGGCTTATCCATTTCAGGCAAGGGTGCCTTTATTCACAGAGGAAAATAGGGTATCAGACAAAGGATGGGATATCTTTGGGTTAAAATGACGCGGGGGGTAGGCGCACTGGTTTAGGCCCATGCTTTTAGCGCACCAGTTTAGGATGCTAAGGGGGCACACTAGTTCAGCAAGAGAAGAGGGGCACGCCGATTTAAGAACCCTTGGAGGGGCACGCCAGTTTAAGGCCAAAGGAGGGGCGCACTGGTTTAACTACAGGCCGCGCCGGTTTAAGTGTCAAGAGACTTCGTCCCGGCTTTGTGGAGATTCAGACGAACGCTTGCCCTCTCGTGATGCTTTAGTCGTAGTGCACCGCCTCCGAGATGTTTAATTCGAAGCCTTCGAGCCCCGGTTTAGGACTTTGAGTGATTTCTGACGCATGTTGAACCCGTGTCTGAGTTCCCAGGTTTTTCCTGATTTGGCCTTCGGCACTGCCGGTTGGGGAGCCGTGGCCATATCTTCTCTTTGGGGAGCTTCTTTATCGAGTAACGGATCACCAAGCATGTAACGGCCCAAGATCTGGATACCGGGAATGACTCGATACCATTCGAATCCTAGCCCGCAGCCCACGAGCTGGAGGGCTCGGAAGGGCTAAAAGGATAGGTGTGGTGTACACAGAAATAGAAAATAAAGCAGGGTAACGTCTTTTTGTTGATTGGCTGGACAAAAGGTCTGAGCCAAAAGTAAAAAAGTCTTTTTGTTGAGTGGTCGGACGAAAGGTTCGAACCAAAGGTGAAAGGGTCTTTTTGATAATTGGCTGGACAAAAGGTCTGAGCCAAAGGTAAAAGGATCTTTTTGTTGGTTGGTCAGACGGAAGGTCCGAACCAAAGGAGAAAGAGTCTTTTTTATTAACTGGATGGATGAAAGGTCCGAACCAAAGGTGAAAGGGTCTTTTTGTTGACTGGTCAAATGATCTTTTTGTTGACTGGTCAGACGGAAGGTCCGAGCTAAAGATAAAAGGGTCTATTTGTTGACTAGTCAGACGAAAGGTCCGAACCAAAGGTGAAATATGGATGTTGACCCAATGGGATGTCGGAGCCAACAAACGTTACTTAGACGGTATGTCCAAGACAAGGGTAGAAGTAAACACCGTTGTTGTCTTGACATCATGTCGAAACCAACTAACCTGGGAGAGACATAAAGTCTAGGCGAGGGAGGAATATGGTTGTTGACTTTCCAAACTTGTCAAAGTCAACTAACTTGGCAAAGACGTGAGGCCTAGGCCAAGGCAAGAATATGGGGCACAGACGTTGACTCGACGTCGTGTCGGAGTCAACGAACGTGGCAGAGACGTGAGGCCTGAGCCAAGGGCATAATATAGGATATAAATGTTGACCCAAAGTAATGTCAAAGCCAACGAACTTAGCAGAGGCGTGAGGCCTAAGTCAAGGGAAGACTATGGGATAGGTGTCAACTCGACGCCATGCCAAAGTCAATGAACTTGACGAAGGCGCGAGGCCTAAGCCAAGGGTAGAATATAACATGAGTGTTGACTCGACATCCTATCTAAACCAACGAACTTGACAGAGACGTAAAGCCTAAGTCAAGGGTGGAATATAGAATGGGTGTTGACTCAACGTCTTGTCAAAGCCAACGAACTTGGCAGAGACGTAAGGTCTAAGGCAAGGACAGAATATAGGGTATAAATGTTGACCTGACGTCATGTCGAAGTCAACGGGCCCTACCCCGATAGGAGGTTTGGGGTGAGGGTAGACTAGGTTGTAGACATAAGAGAGGCGTAGACCCAGGGCTAAATATCGATGTCAACCCGACAAGATGTTAGAGTCAATAAACCTTGCTCAGACGGGAGGTCTAAAACAAGGGTAGAATGTGCAGATGAGGATGTCAACACGACGTTGTGTCAAAGTTGACCAACTTGGTGAAGACGTGAGATCTAAGTCAGGATAGAATATGGCCGTTGACCCGTGGAGATGTCGGGATCAACAAACCTTATCCAGAAAGAAGGTCTGGGACAAAGTGAAGAGGTCTTTTTGTTAGTTTATTTGTTTGGATTGGTCCTTCATGGGGGGCGCCGATTCTCAGAAATATGGGAAACAACATGAAATAGTCAAGAATAAACAGTGTCTGTAGTCTTAGGTGCTGATTCAAATAGCGGCCATGGTTGTCGATGCGGTTCACTTTTAAAACAAGAACAACAAATGATGATTTCAGGAATTTAAGACATGATAACAATGCATGCGATAATATGTTTTAACTTGTTTTAGTCTCGTAGGGTCTAAGGTGTAGAGAAAACCTACCTTTTGAGGGGATCGGATGATGCACTGTTTGAAGAACACCGATACCTTGTTCTAAACAGGGGCTGCCGGGAGAAGAAGATTACTTCTTCTTGATCAACCGGTGGAAGAAGATGGAAGGAGAGGTAGCCCTTCCACGCTTCTCGGTTGTAGCATGATGAAGCTAGGAAGGAGTGGGAAGAAGAGCTCCTGCTCTTCTCATTGCAGACAGCACGCAGGAAGGAAGAAGAGGAAGAAGAAGGGCGTCCTTCACGTCCCAGCCAGCAGGAAGACGAGCCACAGGAGGAAGAAGGAAGAAGATGGGGCCCTTGATCAGCAATAGGAAGAAGAAAAGGGACGCAGGGGGTTCCTCTTCGTGGCTTGCTCAACAGCAGGGGGAGAGGAGGAAGATACTGCCGCACTATATGGTCCTTGGCAGAGTAGCAACGACAGTAGTAGGATGACGACGCAGCAAACGGGGGTGATGCATTCGATGGGGAAATGGTTTTATAGAGGTGAAGAATTTCTGGAGAGTTCTACGTCGATAATGGAAGGGCTTCTGATCAACATTGGCAAGACTTAAAACCTCCCATACGTTGCCCTCACCCTTCCCGGTTAACAGCCACTTGTCGTATACGATCTTAAGAACCCTAAAGTAGTCCCACGAGCAGGCATGCAGGGGACAATCGGATGGTTCAGATGTAGGTGGTGAGTAGGTCACGCATGTGGCCTTGAGTTTTATGGCTTTACGTGGGTTTGGGTCATAAAAGGAGATGTGGGCTTTGCGAGGGCTCACATGGGTTTAATGTAGAGATAAATATTGTCGGGTTTTTGGCATCCAACCTATTGGGCACCATTAAGAATTAGCATCTATTTCAGCAGACGCGATTTCCTTTTAAATGTTTAGATGCGGGAATAAATTACGTCCTTAGTGTCGGGAGCTATTTTCAAATAGTGGCCATTATTGTGGATGCTAATTTAGTTGGGTCATTTATTTTTGGCTGTTAATATGATACGTGTGTCGAGGCCCATTAATTATGTTTATGAATTTTTTTTTAATTTTTTAAGAAATTTTATTCCTCTAATTATCAGGGGTGCTACAATGCGTGAGGTGGTCCTATGACCTAAGTTCTCCACCTAGTACCATAGGACATATTTCTTTTTCATCATTTTTTTATTCATTTTTTTTGCTTGATTCATGGGACGAAGTCGATACAGACGAAGGCTTGTTCGTTAGGAGCGGACAAGAAGTCTGAGCTAGGGATGTTGACCGATCTTGCCGATGATGATAAGGGTCAAACCTGGGTTTAATCATCGACATTGGTTAAATGCGAAGCAATGGAAGTTTATTTGTTAACAAGGACAAAAGGTCCAAGTTAAGGGAAATGTCGACCAATCCTGTCGATGATGACAAGGGTCGAACCTGGGTTTATTCATTGACATTGGTTAGATGCCGAAACAAGGGTTTATTCATTAACGAGGACGAAAGGTCCAAGTTAAAGGAAATGCCGACCGATCTTGCCGATGATGACAAGGGCCGAACACGGGTTTGTTCATCGACATTTGCTAAATACCAAAGCAATGGAAGTTTATTTGTTAACAAAGATGAAAGGCCCAAGTTAAGGGAAATGTCGACCGATCCTTCCGATGATGACAAGGGTCGAACCTGGGTGTATTCATCGACATTGGTTAAATGCCAAAGTAAGGGTTTATTCATTAACAAGGATGAGAGGTCCAAGTTAAAGGAAATGTCGACCGATCTTGCCGATGATGACAAGGGCCAAACACGGGTTTGTTCATCGACATTGGCTAAATGCCGAAGCAAATGTTTATTCATTAACAAGGATGAAATGTCCAAGTTAAAGGAAATGTCGACCGATCTTACCTATGGTGACAAGGGTCAAACACGGGTTTGTTTATCGACATTGGCTAAATGCCGAAGCAATGGAAGTTTATTTGTTAACAAGGACGAAAGGTCCAAGTTAAGGGAAATGTTGACCGATCCTACCAATGATGATAAGGGTCGAACTTGGGTGTATTCATCGACATTGGTTAAATACCGAAGCAAGGGTTTATTCATTAACGAGGATGAGAGGTCCAAGTTAAAGGAAATGTCGACCGATCTTGTCGATGATGACAAAGGCTGAACATGGGTTTGTTCATCGACATTGGCTAAATGCCGAAGCAATGGAAGTTTATTTGTTAACAAGGATGAAAGATCCAAGTTAAGGGAAATGTCGACCGATCTTGTCGATGGTGACAATGGTCGAACTTGAGTTTATTCATCGACATTGGTTAAATGCCGAAGCAAGGGTTTATTTATTAGCGAGGATGAGAGGTCCAAGTTAAAGGAAATGTTGACCAATCTTGCCGATGATGACAAGGGTCAAACACGGGGTTTATAGAAAAAGATCTCCGACGGGACTTGTGGTGATTGTCCTTTTCAGAGTTTCATTAGGATGAGGGCGAAGAGGAACTTTAAATTACCACATTACCAACTTAAGCGCCCTTTCGGGTTTTCGCCAAAGTCGGCACATCGTATGTTCATGAAAAAGAGAACAACTATGCTTCACGTTCACATATTAAGCCCCAACATGTTCAATCCAAACCACATAAATATCAAAGAATATTCTCACATGTCAATTACTTTCATTGTGATAGATTTGGTCATGTGATTTCAAATTGTTGGTTTAGACAAAGCACACCAAGAAATCATGTTTCTTGGATAAAGAAAAGATATCCACAGAGTTGGACTAACTCCTATGGACCCAAATTAATTTGGGTACCAAAAATAATTACATGAGAATGTTATCTTTTACAGATATGCCTTGAAGCTAGGGGGAGTAAGTGGTACCTAGACAACGGTTGTTCAAGGCATATGACAGGGGACAAGAAGGTGTTCTCTACGCTGCAAGATAAGGATGGAGGCTCAGTTGTCTTTGGTGGAAAGGACAAAGGTAAAATCATTAGGATCGACAATATAGGTAAGAATTTTGAAACTCTTATCGAAAATGTACTTTTGGTTAAGGGTTTGAATCATAATCTCTTGAGCATAAGCCAACTGTGAGACAAAGGCTTTAAGATTGTATTTGACGAAGCTCACTGCCTTGTCATGAATAAATCCTCCAATGAAATCAGATTCATCGGTAAGAGAAATAACAATGTGTATACTAGTGATCTTGATGATGTTTCCGGTGATGATGTGTGCTTGGTGGCAAACGATCTTGATAATGCATGGTTATGGCATTGAAGACTAGGTCATACTAGTTTTGGAGTAATCTCCAAGTTGTCTAAATATGACCTGGTGAATGGTTTGCCAAAATTAAAATTTGAAAGTGATAAAATCTGTGAGGCTTGCACAAAAGGCAAGCAAACATGCATATCCGTCAAAAATAAGAACATTATCTCTACCACCTAGCCTTTAGAACTGCTGCACCTTGATCTGTTTGGTCTGACTAGGACATCCAGCATAGGAGGAAAATAATATAGTTTTACAATTGTTGATGACTACTCTAGATTTACATGGATATTATTTCTTGCTAGTAAAAATGGTGCCTTCATCGAGTTTCAAGCATTTTACAAGAAAATCCAAAATGATAAGGGTTACCTCATCACCACAATTCAAAGTAATCATGGTGGCAAGTTTGAGAATCATGAATTCAGAAGTTATTTTTGCAAGGAGTAGGGATACATGCACAACATTTCATCACCAAGGACGCCTCAACAAAATAGAGTGGTGGAGAGGAAAAATAGAACTCTGATAGACATGGCATAGACCATGTTAAGTGAAAACTTTCTACCAAAATATTTTTGGGCTGAGACAGTAAGTACAGCATGTTACATCATCAAAATGGCAATGGTAAGGCCTATTCTGAAGAAAATCCCATATGAGCTCTACAAGGGTAAGAAACATACTCCGATCTGAGGGCGTAAGAAGCAAAAGATATACCCCGGTCTCGGGGCATGAAGACAAAGAGTTGCGTCCCAGCCTGGGGGCATATAAAAAAAATATACGCCCCGGCCTCGGGGGACATGAAGAGAAACACACACACCCCCTGGGGGCATCTGAAGCAGGACCAACAACATTCCCTGGCTTAAGGGGGGCGTATGAAGAGAGGAATACATCCCGATACGGGAGCACATAAGCAAAGAAGAAGAAGTATCCCCCGCCTGGGGGCATAGAAGCTATAAAGAATACGCCCCGACTTAGGGGCACTTGGAGGAGTTATGCCCCGATTTAGGGGCATATGAAGAGAATTCCACTCTGGCTTAGGGGCATTTGAAGAAGTTACACCCCGCACGGGGGCATAGAAGTCGTGAAGAATACACCCCGGCTCAGGAGGTATTTGATGAAGAATATACCACCCCACGAGGGCATAGAAGCCATGAAGCATCTACCCCAGCCTGGGGGCACACTAAGAGAAGTACACCCCAGTCCGAGGGTGTTAATGAGAAATGGAGAGCATAATACAAAAAGAGCCATGAGGCAGACGTGGTCTTCACACCCGCCTTTCTACACGAAGGAAGAAGAAAAGAAAGGAAAGAAGGTCTTTAGGCAGACCTGGTCTTTTACCTTCGGCCTTTGGCCATCCACCCAATAGACCTCTCACATGGTCAGCATCATGACCTTTCATCCGAACCGAAGAAATATACTCAGCCATCGGGACTTCAAGCTGACAAATACTCAGCCATTGGGGCATTACTCCGAAAGATGTTTAGCCATTGGGGCTTTGATCCGATAGATGTTCAACCATCGGGGCTTTAATCCAATAGATGTTCAGCCACCGGGGCTTCAATCTGATAGATGTTCAGCCAATCAGGGCTTTAATCTGATAGATGTTCAGCCATAGGGACTTCAATCCGATAGATGTTCAGCTATGGGGGCTTCAATCTGATAGATGTTCAGCCATCGGGACTTCAATCCGATAGATGCTTAGTCAATCGGGCTTTAATCCGATATATGTTCAGCTATCGGGGCTTTAACCCGAAAGATGTTCACCCATTGGCAAGGAGGCCAACAGATGATCAACCATCGGCCCAGGTCGACAGATATGCAACCATCGGTAGTCAAACTGACAGATGTTCAACCATTGGCAAGGAGGTCAACAGATGATCAACCATCGGCCCAGGTGGACAGATATGCAACCATCGGTAGCCGCACCGATAGATGTTCAACCATTGGCAAGGAGGCCAACAGATAACCAACCTGGTGCGGACACCCGAGCAGTCGATCGGCACGACACGCCGAACCACCGGTACCGCACGAGGAGTACGACTCGAGCCCCCACACCTTCCCCCTCCCTCACCCTTCGTTGCTGAGCCCTCTCCTCTTGTAGCATAGAAGCACACCACCTCTTACTAATTTTGCTAAAAGCCCCTTTCACGTGTTTAGCTGCCCCAGCTTTAAAGGAGATGCCTACCGTGTCAGCCAGCTCCCTCACCTTCTCCTCCATCATTTTTTCAACCACCCCCACCATCTCCCTTACCTCCTCCCTGCTCAAATGACTCCTCCCCTTCGGCTACTCCCCCGCAATGAGCAGAGCCACAGGCCCACCTGGAAGGGACGGGAGACCTTCCTCTCCCACAGGCATAGAGTCCTCCTCTGACTCTTGATCATCAGCCACGTGGAGGAGACCCACAAAGCCCGCCCTAACAAGAGACGGGTCCGCTGCCGTCAACTATTGGTAGGCTTCCGCTCACGAGTCAACGGTGGTGGTAGTAGGAGCCGGCATTGCAAATGGGTTCTCCCCTAATAGGGATTGTAGCTGGCATAATGTTGTCCAGGCTGATTGCCGGCAGCTTGTTGGGTAGACACAACCCCAGCCGACAGCACCTACCCGGCCACCTGCTTCCCTTTCCCCTTGACAACAATAGGAAACACATCTGCAAGCCTTTCCCCTGCCCCTTGCCGATGCTAAACGGAGAAGACGATTGCTAGGACCGGAGAAGGCAACTGGCCACCAACAGCGTAGAGGCGATCGCTGGAGGACGCCCCATCACTGGAAGGGACTAAAACACCTGGGGCCGCTGCACTTCGGGTGATAATGAGCGGGGTGCTAGGTTTACGAGTAAGTCACGGGTAGGCAAGCTCGACCCGGACCCCAAATCCGCACGACTGGTGCCCGAATCGCCACCCACTGAAACGTTGGCAAGAGATGGATCGGCCAAAACTGCCTTGGACGACCATGGTTGGCTGCCACAGTGCGATCGATTCGAATTTGAATAGGCCGCCAACCCTACTCCCATTCGTGCATCCCTAACCTCTCGATGACCACCGTGGAACCCTAGCTGTCGGCGGCGCAACCTCGATCTCCTCCTTCACCCAAAGGCAGATGATAACTTGGATGCCGACGAGGTCGACGGAGATGACTGCTGATATCGCTACCAGACTGGCCATCTGGACAGTTGCAAGAACACACGTGTGCGAGCTCCACAGGATGAAGCCCAAAGTGCCCCTCTCCACTCTGTCGAATCCCCAGGCTAGGAAGGCGAGCCCATCATCGTCACACAAGTGGATCGGCACACCCTCAAAGAGGACCTGAAACCGCCTCATTGTCGGATTGGGGAATGTTCCACTGGACTCTGACCACCTTTGGAGGTGGAGCAAAGCTCCACCGACTGCCAAGCAGCCCACATCCACCAACCGTGACATAAAGTCCTCTTCCTGCCCTAGCGCCAAGAACATGGACATGTCCACCCTCGCAACAACCCAGAACCCACCTACGGCCTCCTCCAGCCTCTTTCTGACAACATTCGCTTCCACCGACCCTTCAAACACACAAGCACCGCTGGAGCCAAGCAAGCTTGCCTTGCAGGAGCTCTGCCAGAAGCTTCCCAACATCCATCCAACGCATATTCACCAACCCCTTCACCTACGGGTTGCTCCTAACCACACTCACGAACAAACGGCGGCCACCAAGGATGGCACCAGACACTGCATGACTTGGCTGCTTCTCCCTACAGAACTGCCAGATGTGGCCTCGGCGACCACAGCTAAAGCACGTGGGAGGTTGGCTTGCGACCCACCGGCCTAGGCGACAATCCCCACCTCCTAAGCCAGGCTCCAACGAGAGGCCCCCCCGCCGAAACATGACACCCCGTCCTCTCCTATTCTTTCTTACTGCTCTCTTCTCCTCAGTAGCACACTCTTATCTTCCTTTCAGCTCCAATTTCTTGCGCACTTGTCTCAGACGATGACCAGTTGTATTTATAGGACCTTCAGTAGTTCACCAGGAGTGTGGACGGCATGCTCCTCGCCCTTGGGGCCTTCCAGAATATTTGACACACGTGTCAGAGGGCTTCTTCCTTGGATCATGTGTTCATATCATTGGAGGAAAATTTCATCCAACAGGTCAGGAGGTACCTGTCATTGCATCAAGCACTTACACAGTATATGGAGTGGCATGTTAAGTGCAATGTAAATAAGCACGAGGTATAGATTGTAGAAGGTATAAAAACTACACGAAGACAATTCAGTAACCACACACAATGTGCACGGGGTAGCTTTAACAAATGAACATGTTGTGCTCAAGAGGATTTCAGAGACTTGCACGAACTACATTCCACCGTATATACAAACGAAACATGCATGAAGTAGTTTTCTTTTGAGAAAATGACACGCGTGCAGAAGCTTCAGCACAAAGATGACTCAGAAGAAATGTGCACGAAGAATAGGAAAAGGTGCATGAGGTATGTTTTTCCAAAAACACTTGTTCTGACAAAGGAAATATCCACGAGGTATGTCTACGTCAGGCTAAACCTGCACGAGGTAAGAACCCGTCAGAAACTGCACGGGGTATAAACCATGATAAATCAGCGCGAGGTATGAAACTTGAAGAAACTGCTCGAGGTATAAGGCTTGGAAAGCAGCACGAGGTATGCAGTTAAGAGACTGCACGAGGTATGGACTTGGTGAAGCAACATCTCGTCAAACAAGAACTGTAAAAACCATAAAATGGAAAAATGTGCCACAGTCTTCTGCGCGAAGAATAAAATAGGAAATTGCACGAGGTATCACCATGAGACGTACAACCTGCTCGAGGTATGCAAGGGCGCAAAAATGACACGGGGTACGAAAGACGTAGAGGGGACATGAGGTATGAAGACGTAGAACAACACGAGCTATGAAGACGCAAGAACGACACAAGCTATGAAAATGCAAAGACGACGCGAGTTATGAAAATGCAAAAGTGGCACGAGCTATGAAGACGCAAAGGTGACACGAGCTATGAAAATGCAAAGACGACACGAGATATGAGGAAAAACTGCATGAAGTACGACCTCGTCAATAGAAGACCTTTACGAGTTATGAACACTATTCATACTCGAGGATCACGTAGACAACCACAGTCTTTATACACTGACACCTACACGAGGTTAAAACGACACGAAGTATGAGACCCCCAAAGTGGAAACAAACAACACGAGCTATGAAAAACTGAGTGTGCTCGAGTGCACACAGTAAGACCTCGTCACACAAGAACCTACACGAGGTATGAACACTGTTCATACTCTAGGTTCCAAAGTAGAAAACATGCACGAAGTGTGAAGCCTAAGTTATTGTGCACAAAGTGTGATACTACAAATGTGGGCCTTTGTGCACTAAGTCTAAAACATCAAGTTTATAATAACCTCAAGTCAATGAGCTGAAGAACATGTATGGACTTCGTCCTACATGGAAATGTGCACGAACTATAGATATCCCCATGTGGACAGAATACACAATTCAGTGTTAAAAGTGCAACACAGGCACAAACAATAATAGGCTACGCAAACGCCGCACACATCGCGTTGAGGGTAAGTATGAAGACTTAGAATGCAACACTGAATAGCATGGAGCACTCATGTGCTCGAAAGCACAAAATACTCTAACTGGGATGATTACAGCATAATGCACACAAACTGTTTCTTGAGATGCCATATATGCAACAATTACATTAGCCACTCAAATAGGAAGACATTATCAGCATATCTCAAAAGTCATTAATTAATATTTTCATAACAATTTACTAGTAAGTGTTTAAGATAATTTCTTAATCAATAAATATTGTTGGCATATCGGAAAGGTGTAAGGAGATATTGTCGAAATTTTTAGCAAATCGTACAACATATATAGTAAGTGATTGTGCGATCAAACCTTCATAGATCGGTTAAAAAGTGATAATCTAAATAGTACACCCCTCCTCTACAAATGGTCTATGGCGAATGATGCGAGGAAAGGGTCAGACTTATTTTCAAGTGTAATGATTCAAAGTTATTTGTGTATTAAAATTTAGTGGGTGTAGATAAAATATTGACAGATCGTTCATGGATGTATCGTAGAATAGTTGACCGAGTGGTGTTAGTTGATTTTAAGCATAGAGTTGAGAGTTTCATTCATTTTTCATTGGGGAATCCAAATGCAACAATAGGCTGTGACGGTCACATTCAATGCCCTTATTCAGATTGTAGAAACTTGAGGTGGTGTTTACCATGGGATGTGCAACATCATTTGTACAAGAAAGGATTTGTGGATGGTTATATGAATTGAGCGTGTCAGAGTGAGGATGTCTTGTCATATGAGCTCGACAATATTACAGGCACAAGTGGGTACATAGATATGGTTGTAGATGTTGCTAGTCCTAGTTTTAATATTCATGAGGAACATGCATATATAAAAGAAGAGCCGAATAAGACACCCGAAAGATTTTATCAACTACTTAGGGATGATGATGAGCCACTGTGGGATGGTTGTGAAAAGCACACTCAGTTATCTATGGTCTCACAGTTGTTGAACTTGAAATCTGAATTTTACATCAGTAAGATTTATTTTCACTGTCTCCTCCTCTTGATCAAGAGTATGTTGCCTCGAGACAAGAAGTTGCCATAAACTTTTTACCTTGCAAAAGGATGGTTAATGAGCTAGGACTTGGATATGTGAAAATAAATGCATGTCTGAATCATTATATTTTATATTACAAAGAGGTTGTAGGTAAGATATCATGTTCTATTTGCCATCATGGGAGGTTAGGATGTCCTTACTGTATGGAAGATACTAAATCATTTGTATTGAAACATTGTGAGAAAGCATGCTGGTTTGATTGCCATCGACGGTTTCTACCAAGTGACCATCATTTCAGAAGGTAAATGGACTCATTTGAGAAAAATACTATTGAAATAGATGAAGTAAACTTATAGCGGGTGTTATTTTCAGTTCTGGTTTTCTATCTCTTACAGGCGGGTGCTTCATCCTTCCTATTCTAAAGTATTCCTCGAGTGTCTGGCTAGTTGTTTACCTTAGTGGCAATCACATTTCCTTACTTGGGCAATAGCTCTCTCTCTCCATTACTCTTTTCCTTTTACTTGTTCCACCATCACGGTGTAAGCTCAACCCATCACTCAATCCACTCCCGGGGAGTCTTCCACATCTTTTAATTTGAATGATCTCATCACTGCTTTATCTCAATTGGATGACGTTCAACGCCAAGCGGTCCAGGCCGCTCTCAAAGGAAAGTCTGTCCCTTTGTCTTCCTTAAATCTCCCTCAGGCCGCGGGTGGCCTTCAAACTAACACACCTAATGACTAGGCGATCACACAAAAAATTCCGTCCCGTCCTCAAACTCCTATTGTTCTTGTGCCGGCCCAATTGGCGAGTCACTCTGTTGTTAGGCCGCAACGCCCACCACCTTCTCAATTTCTAAGACGGCCTATGCCAAACCCGTTCCCTCCCAACCAGGCCTCATTCGAGTCTGACACCAACACTCTCCTCCTCCAAGAGCTTGCTAGAATGGAGGAGCAACTTAAGAAAGTCATGACTCCTAGGGACACTCCGGAAGTCACTCTCCCGACTTTGCCGGTCTTTCATTTACCTCCGTTAGAGATGCCCAACTTTAGGTACTATAATGAAATGGGCAACCCATTTATCATTTAAAAGATTTTATGTATGAAGTGTCATTTTGGCAAGATAACAAGGCATCTTTGGCTTATTTGTTTAGAAGATCCCTCGATAGTCCGGCTCTTGAATGGTTCTACTCGTTGGAGCCGGCTGAATCTGGTGATTTTGATGTTGTCCAGAGAAAATTTTTGCAAAAATATAGAGAGCATGTTGGTCCTTCCCTGTTCGTAACAGATTTAGTTGCTGAAAAGATGAAGCCCAAAGAGGACTTTGTGCAATTTGCTGACCGTTGGAGGTCAATGGCTGAAAAATTGAAGGACACGTTATTGGATCCTAAGCAAGTCAAGATGATAATTTCTAATGCTACTCCTTAGTTCCATCACATTCTGGCCATGAACAAGTTGAGCACCATGGAGGAGCTGTATGAAAGGGCTAGGTATATTCAAACTCAGATGAAAGATTCGCCTATCATAGACATGTTTGAGCAAAGACCATGGATGATAAGGAAAAGCAATAATGTCAGCACTAATGGTGGAATGGCCGAAAGCACTATCACCAATGAGCAAGTAGGAGTGGTTGGCCATCCCTCATCTTTCTACAATTCCTCAAACTCAAGACCCCCACAGCAACAACAACCACAATCTTCTTTCCTCAACCAAGCTCCGCTCCAACAAAATAATTCCCTTTAGCCCTTCTGGTCTCCACTTCCTCCACCATAAAATCTAGCTCCACCACAAAACCGTGCCCAACAATATCATCAGGTGCCACCTCCCTCCAACTATGGCCCTTAACAATCGAGATGACCCACATGCCCCAAAAGAGCCCAGTATCCTCCTTTACCCGAGAGTCTCCCTAATATATTTGAAAGGGGAGGCCGATAAGAAGATTGCAAAAAAAGAACCATCTAAATTGAAAACCTCACCCCCCGTCTTAATCATGAAAAAAGAAGAAGTTGATGAAAGGTCTCCTACATTTGAACAAGAAATGTAGTGCGAATAGTTTATCAAAAAAAATTGTTGAAGTTTCTCTTACGAAGGAGAAATAGTTGAATGATATATTCTAATTTTTCTTCATGAAACAATTTAAACTTGACGATGAGTCACAAATAGACACTCTCTTCGTGTGATGGGGTGTCGCCTATTCAACAGAAAATAGATATCGAAGAAAATTTATCCGACAAAATTCAACAAACATCAAAATAATTGGTGGTATCTTCAAACATTTATCTTTTGAGTCATCTGTAAAATGAAACCTGAGGAGGGTAAATCTGATTTAACTCAGGAACGGTCCAATAACGGCGGATACAGACCATGTTGCTCACAATGAGCACTCCAAAGGGGCGGGCGCTCGTACACGGCCCATCAAAAGGAGGCCCAGCCCAGAAGAGCATCAGATTCTACAGTGCGTAAACGCTGCGACCCAAGTGCAGTTATTATCGGAGGACTCTCTAGCGACCGACTATTGCCCCCATAACATCGGACTTGACCCCATAACGGGCGAGCACGTCACATGAGCGCCGTAAGACTCACCCCGAGACCAGCCTACGCCGGGGTAATCGCCCTCCAATGGGAAACTTTCACTACTATAGCGGAGAAACATTACTCTACTACGGACACCCTTCCCTATCAAGGGAGGAGGCCCCTCTCTCTAGGACAACCCCTATAAAAGGGAGAGCGATAGTAGAGAGGAGGACACAGTGGTTCATTCCACTACATTGCTACTCAAGAGGATAGAGCTATTCAAGGACAGAGAGAAGAGAGCCACGCCAATCTACTCAAGGACCGAGTGACCACTGAGATCGGTGAGCACTCGTCTTGAAGATCCCCACGGCTCCTCGACCTTCTACTACTACCTCTTTCCTTCTCTCTCATTCACTCTCCTCTATATTTCATTAATACAGTGCTGACTTAAGCATCAGAGAGTTATCCCCTAGAGTAACACCCGGGAGTACTCCTTCAGACGCCCCTGCCTCTTGGTGTTTGCAGGCCTCCACGGGTGCCAGACGACTGTAACGTTCCAGATTTTCTTTCGAATATTTATCGGTTATTTATGTGTATTTTTATCTGATGTGCCTTCAGAACGCTGTGCAGGGTGAACCGGTGCGTTCTCCGACTCCGGAACAGTACCACTGCGTTGTGCGTCTTTCGAGGATCGCAGAGGTAATTTTTCATATTTTTCTAAATTTCTGGCATTTTTTGGATTTTCCTATATATAACCTCTTAACCCTTCTCTCTCTCCTCGAGGAAGAACCACCACACCTAAAAAGTAGGGGTGAGCCTCCTATCACTGGCTTAGTAGGGGTCCCGCGGAACCCCAACTGTAAACAACGACGGTACGGAAAGCAGCAACAGTAAGAACAACGACGACAGTAGGAGTAGCTACAATAACAATGACGAAAAACATGATCGTACACAAATTTCCCAAATACGACAGCTGATAAAATCACGACTCTACAACTACTCCTATCGGAACGAAAACCAACAACCTGATCCCACGGTCGGGGGACCACCAGACTACAACCCCCCTAGTCACGCTACTAGGAAAATGTCACGACACCTCCGTCGTGGAGGCCTATCCTCACAGATGAAGGGTGACTCTGAGACCATGTGGTCTGAAACCACAATCACGACCTCACTATCATGAACATTACGCAGGGTAGGAAACCCTCAGTGATGCTCATCGAAAACCCTAGACCTCGGTTATGGGAAAACACCCGAAACTACATGTAAAACCACATCTCGCAGATGAGAAATAAAAACTCGAGTCACGAATCTCACGTCACGTGACGAGAGTACCTATCCACCAGAAGCAAGGCCAGATGCACCACTGACATCTTAGTCCATGCCTTAGGTGTCTCCCTCTGGCCCAGTGGGAACTGAGACACTGTACTAGTAACCACAAAACAAGGACTAGTTGGGGTCGCGCTCGTTAGCGTGGGCATGTAGCCCCCAACCACGTGTGCACACATAGACTATGCGCTCTAAGTTGAGTCCTCTAGCTAGTTTTTCCCCTAGCCCAGACTCAGACTGCAAAGGCGAAGGACCCTACGGTAACCAACCAAAAACCGTCACACCAGGAACGCTCTCCACCACTCCCAGGTGGGTCCGCACTCGCGTGTGCAGGAAAGCCATAGCTAGTGAGGGGTCACTAACGTGAACACCAAAATCACACATGCACACATCGCGAGTAACGCGAAGTAACTGGTGGCTCAGAACCACCGGACTCGGGACGGCCTTCTAGACCTACCAAACCCAACGGTCCTTGTGTCACAAGACTCGGGTTAAGACCGCTGCACGTGACGGCACAATGTCGTCAATCTAGCCTAATCCCTAGGACTAAAATCAAGATAACATGATTCCCAAGGGAGCCCACCTATCGCCGAGTTGATCCCTCATCCAAGGGACACACGGGAAACCTCCAGTCCCAGGCTGGGTAACTGGACACATAGTTCAAGACCATACACATGGCCCACTTGGAAACCACCTTCCGGAGAAACCTACGTGGTGCGGGGAAGGCTCTCCACACTCATGCCGACTCATGACGACTTGATCTAGCAAAAACACGAAAGCCCGAAACACGAGAGAGTCACTCGGACCCTTAGACCTATAGACAC